>JASAND010003576.1:0-113461 GCA_030248195.1 Trissonchulus latispiculum
CAAGCCAAAATGTGGCAGTAGCACTCAAATTTAACAAGAATGCAAAGTTTCTATTACGTTTTAACAGTGATTTTCAAAAAATTCTCAAATTTTGGGGGCTGCCGCCCCAAACCCCCACTATATATATGTATATATTATCTTAGTGATGTTAAGCTTCGACGATGTTTGAACAGTCAATCAGTATATCTATTATATATATATATATATATATACGAAGCCATAGGCTATGAGTCTTTATGCTACATACTTCAATTGCATTTTTTGATGCAAGTTTCTCATACCAATTTCGCTGAATATTTTCTTTAAAAACTTTTCAGCTAGAATGGAATGAGAGCTTATATATACGTACGTATGTACCAGGATAGGATGTTTAAGAACGTTTATTGCATAAATGTTATAACTACTAGGGATGGATCTGGAGGGCAGCCCTGTCGTTGCGATTTGAAGGTAAGTAAAAGCAACCAGAAAAAACAGAAAAAAGGCATGTCAACAAAATTTCGTGAGCGTTTATATACGTACGTATATTTCCAACGTTTTTACCAGATTTTTGGATAGAAAAAGCTTAAAATGTCGTGCGAGTTTAGCAAAAAATGCTTATTTTTCCCTTCAAAAAGGGTAAATTTTAAAAAATTTTCTTGTTTCTGCAAAATGAAAAGAATTAAAGATTTAAAGAACGATTTCATCTAAAAAGCAAAAAATTTCTTCAACTTCTGGGGGGGGGCCGCCCCCCCCACCCCCCCACATTGTATCGGGTTGTTATCGCCATTGTCAGTGCTCAAAGACATGATACATACATAGACATCAGATATGAGTACGTAAGTTAGAATATATATTCGCGGGACAATGCGAAATATGAAGCAACACACGCCAACAAGGTAAAAATTCAACCAAAATTACGAATATAGCCTAAAATCAAAACAAAACTGCATTTCTGCAAAACTTAATTTTTGATGTTGGACAAATAAAAATGACGCTCAGAAAATAAAAATGACGAAAATTTGACGAAATCCGATTTTGAAAAAAACGCTGCTTCAGGGGTGCACGTGGGGGGGGGTGAGTGCGACCGCCCCCCCTCCCCGAAACCAGGGGTAAAGGAAAAATTTTGTCCACAATTTCAAAACTTTTCGCTACTTTGACGCGAAATTTACTCGATTTTTGCTTGTTTTAAGCTATTTGCATTTTAAACGTTGTTTTCAAAAATTTTTCAACTCCCCGCAGATCCTCCAAATTTTTCTGATGTCCGCCCTCCCTTGAAAGAATTTCCTATGTGTGCCACTGCCTGGCTTGTTTTCTCTAGGCGGAAACAAGTGGGAGTATCGTTGTATAATTATCATGAAACCGCCAGCAGCAGAGTAAAATTAGCCCTTTTTCTATGCATACTGCTACAACTAAGCTAAAATTGTTCAAAGTTTCAGTTTTTAGTGCAAATATAGACGTTTTCGACCTAAAATCCGAAAATCTACTGAAAATGGGTATTTTTTGGCCTATAGTGAATGGTGAAGCCCCAACGTGAGGGAAAGGGATCGAGCGGCAAAACAATGGAACGTCCCCTCTCGTAATAAAAACCCAGTGTATAAGTGTGTTGTTTTCTACATTTAACTACGAAGCTAGAGGAATTCTGAATAATGAATGAACAGCTGTTATTAAATTGTAAAAGTGCGTATCGTGTTTGCCCGTTCCGTCTAGTGGGTTAATTAATGCTATATATTATATTGTTTCAGATTTAAAAGTAATCTCTTTGAACACAAGTCAATGCACTCAACTGTAGAGCCATTCAATTGCGTTCTGTGTTCCAAAAGCTGCCGTCTGAAAGGCAACATGAAGAAGCATCTGAAAACTCACATGAAAAATGGTGAAGAATTCAATATGGCAAAAATATGTGCAGAGATCTTTGAGCGGCAGGAAGCAGCCACCAAAAAGGCCAAAAGCCTGGCCAAAGCAGCAGCAGCTGCTGCTTCCCAACAGACGGGTATGGACTTAATGGATGACGGATATCAAGCTAACGGAAGCATAAATGGAAATAAATCTGGATCTCCTGTTAGTGAGAAAGTACGTATATATTTGTTCAGATTCAACGAGAACGAGTTTAGATTGAGTAATGAGGAAGCACAGCGTTTTTCCGAAGGGTCAAAATTTGCTTTGACAAAATCTGTCGATATCACTGAGATTATTAGTCTTTGGTACTAGAGATACTTTAGGCTTAGCAGCAACTGCACGTCCGTGTTCTGAAGTCGAGGAAGAGACGATTGGCAGCCATGTGCCAAAAAACTAAAAGTTCTAGGGTTATCTGAACTCTGTTGAGCCGGAATAAGTCGGATGAACCTTTCGCCTCTTGTAGATAACGGCGATATAAGATGTACATATTATATCATTAGACATTTTAAGAACTTTAAGTTTGGCTTGAAGACAAAGAATAGCAAGCACACTGCCACCTTGGTGCAACTAGGCTGAAACGTACTGGGTTTTATTTAAAGAGAGATAGTTGACGAACTCCAAAACTGTGGGGCTACAGTGGTCTAAAATGGCAAAAGATGCGTACTCAAAAATTTAGACACAAAACTTAAAATTTCTGCAATTTGTGTTCACCCTTTTGTGACCGTGTAAACCCTAACAAAATGGAAGAGAATGAGTGGTGGCTAACCCTCCCCCTTACTAACAAATCTGAGCAATCTATATACATCTAAGTTAAACATATATAATTAACTAGCAACTGCAGAGTTCAGACCGAAGAAGTGGAGCGTCGAAATAGCTTCTTAAAATTTGTACCAGAGTTGGCAAATTCTGTGACATACCTATTAGTGTCCTCCTCCCTCCAGGATGGTCAGATTCACAATAGGTGGGCAACGAATATCCATGCAATGTCCAATTGGAGACAGAACGTATCTGGATGTACATGATTGTCGGTTGTTGTAATAACTAAAGTTTGCAGTTAGACCAAAAATTTATGTATATTATTGTATTACTATTTTGCAAAACCTAATCTTGTTTCAGGTTCTGGTCTTGAATGCCATGTCTTCTTTGGATCGTGACATTTCCGGTGCTGATCTAACAGAGGCGTCAGTGGCAAATGAATCCTCAAGCGGTGGTCCTGGCGGAGGAACCACTCCACTTTCCAGCACGACCTTACATCCCTCGTCGTCTTCTTCCGGTGCTGCCACAACTGGCGCTGCTCCCAAGCCTGCTGGAAAGAAGCACAAACGCAGCACTGGAAAACTGACCTCTCGCTCGTCTGTAGGCAGCAGCAACGCAGCCATCTTGAATGGTGCTGTGGCATCAACCGGATGCAGCATTCCCTCTGAACTGACCGCAACGTCAGCCGGTGCCGCCGCCTCTATTTATGATCTGACTCCTCTTCCTACCAACACTTTTGGGACTCACTTTGGAGCCCAGGGCCCCCCTTCGTCTCTGCCGGACTATGAAACGATGGCAGCCGCAGCCGTCGGATTTCCGCCGCCAGATGGATCCGGCGGCACGACTATGTTCCTCAGTCCCTATGAGAGCGTTTTTCACTATCATTCTCAGCAACAGCAGCAGCAGCAGCAAGAGCCAACCCTGTTTGGAGTGACCGGCGGCTCCGTTCCTGCTGAGCATCAGCAGCTGCTCTTACAGCAACAGCAACGTGCTGGTGCTGCTCGATCTCTCTCACATCATCATCAGCATCATCATCATCATTCAGCCGCCATGACTGGACTGCATCCTTCGTCGTCGTCTTCTTCCGTTTCCCCCTCTGCCGCTGTTTCTTCTTCTTCTTTATGTCATCCTCCTGGTTCTACCGTTGCTACTGCTGCTCAAGTCGCTATGTCTTCATTGCCGGTCGTGTCTTCCCTGCCCCACAAGCAGGATCTGTCGGTCGGTCCCCCTCCTCCTTCTGGTACTCTTTCTTTGGTCTCAACTGCGTCATCTGTGGCCTTGACCTTAGGTCGACCCACGGCAGCGTCCAGTTTTTATCATTCGGCCGCCTCCTCTTCTGCAGCGATTTCTTCTTCTTCTTCCGCTTCCGTGGCCGGGTCCAAATCCGGCCGTTCCATTGGATCTGGTCGGAGCGGTGGTGGTGGCGGCGGCGGCACTTTCCCACTGCTGGTTAAGTGTCTGAAATCCGCCAACAAATGGATTGCCCGTCTTACGGCTGACTTTGAGCATCTGCCGCTGAGCTCTGTCACTACAGCTGTTTCTGGCGGTGACTGTGATGCCAATGGCCTCTTCTCTTCGTCTGTCACTGCTGACCCACCGTCTTCTACGACGGCAGAGATTACAGGTCACGAGTGTCCTGTCTGTCAAACGATGCTTACCTGTCGAGCTGATCTGTCCACTCATCTGACCACGTCACACTCTGATGAAAAGTTACTCTGTTCTCTCTGTGCTCGACTGTTTCCGACTGACTCGGAACTGGATCAGCACCGGCTGATTCATGAGTCGGTTCAGCAGCTCCTGACGAAGCAACGAGGATCTCCAACCAAAGTACCCTCCTCCTCCTCCTCCTCCTCAACCTTGAACTGTACGAACAGTTCTGACTCATCCTCTACATCCCAGCTGAATTCTCCCTCGGCAGGGTCTCCCCTGAAGTCTACCCAGTCTTCTACGGATTCTTCTTCTTCGTCTTGTCGTCAACCTATGGTGCAATCAATGGAATCTTTGGTGAAAGAATATCAGCTCAGACTTAAGTTGAAAATGAAGTAGCTTATGGATTCTCTTGGCCTGGTTCTCGCCGTCACTTTAATTCCTTTGTTTGCTTTTTATTGAGATTGAGGTGGTAGTGTTGTATAGCTGACTTTGTATGAATTTCATAACTTGTTTATACATATTGATTAATGTACGCATACAGTCAAATCAAGGTTTGGTTGTGCCTTCCCGTTTTATCAATAAGGTCAAATTCTTAGGTTATATAATTGAAGATTCAGTATTAAGATAAGTTAAGCTATATGCGTTAGCCAAGACATAAAACCTTTCTTTGCCGAATAGCGAACTTCGTGAAATCTTCTGCTAGCTAATAAAAATATTGCCTTGGCTCAAGATTTGCTGACTTCGCAAAGTTCGATAAGGTTTAGCTAAAGTTAGCATGATTTCTCGAAATTCGCGAAGATTTTAGCGAAGTATAAAGGAGCTTAGCTAAAATCTTCACGAAGACAAATTTTCTGTGAGTTTTTGGTGGATATGGAAAAACGTGAAAATCCCTAAAATTAGCTAACTAAAGATTTCTCGAACTCCTCTAAATTTAGCTAAATGTCGTTAGCTTCGTGTATATAGTACGTATGCGAACTTCAGAAAAAAATTAACTTTGTTTTGAATTATATTTACTGTAAAGGATTGATTTGCTTTTCCTTAATACATTTCTGTTTTGGGGTATCCGGATGTGGGAATGAATTCAATAATTTGTTTTCGATCTTGTCTTGTGTAAGATTATTGGTATGTTTCTGGATTAGTCGTATTCATTATCAGCGTTATCGATGTATCATGCGTATGGAGCTTCTAAACTTTGAACTTTTCTTTGTTTTGTCGTGGTGTCGGATATAGTGAAAGTATTTTTGATCAACTTCTCTGTGCGGGCTTCTTAACCGCCCGGCCACTGTGGTGGTCCTTATGTGGTCAATTATAACTGGGATTTCTGTTTAATCTTTAAGGACAGTATCGGTTTGACTACCGTTCAAATCATGTAAAAATTGCCCTTTGGCGATCAAGTTTGAGAGTCTTGGTTTCGTCCAAACCTGTTTGCGAAAGATGCAAAACATAAACCGCTGGATTTGACTAAATAAGAAAGAAATTTTAAAAAGTGATAAACTGTAATATTAATAATAAGAAGAACCAATAAAGTTTCGGGAAATCCCAGTCGATTTGGCGAAAAGTGAAATCTTGCTAATTTTGTGTTTCGTTAAATTATTGCATATTTCGGCAACCAGCTACCGTGGCATTAATGCACCGTATATTATGCAGACCGTTTCGAGAATGGATGGGCCCTGGATATTTTAGTGTAATTATTTTTCATTGAGTCCCACAGTGGTAGCACGTGGTATAAATACTTATATTGAAGAGTTTTGTTTTTGTGTTTTGAGTCCATGTATGCTCTCATTTTTAATTGGCGTTGGCTATATGTTGTTTCCTGCTTAGCGTGTAGCATAAATTACAGATAAACATTTTTTACTTATGATAGTAAAAGTTGCCTTGACTAATTGCGCTCATAGATCGCACTCGGGGAAGGAGTTTATGAGATTACTCTAGATATCCTTTGAGGTGGCAAAGAGATATTTTATGGTTAAACAGGTGTTAATTTTTGAATCTGTTTATTTTGCATGTAGAAAACAGTACGTATTTTAAAATTATTTGGCTGTATATACTTGAATGTCTATGATGAAATATATGGTATGCTGTTTTGTTATGCTTTGTACATTTTGTTAGATGGTATTAGATATTGTTTATGTTGTTTTTAAGTTTTTAGCCTTTCTCTTTATATTTTGGTCGCATAAGTCATGTGCTAATCTGTGATTTTTTGTTTGTAAGAATGTTTACTTATGTTTTAGTAGAGAAGTCTTACGCGGGCAGTGCCACCTTCCCGCCCTCGATGTTGAGGCCCTGGAAGTGGTCTAGCCAGGCACAAATGAATTATTTCAGATTTGGCGAAGTGAAATTTCTTTCTGTTTACTTGATTTCTTAAAAAACATCTCATTATGTATATAAATAACAGTTAGGATTTAAGAAATCCTGCTATTGCAAGTTTTTCGTATATAATTAAATGTTTTTGTTTTACGATTGGAAGAGGTTTGTTTAGTTTTTACCTTAATTTTGTTGGTGCGTAGGTGAGGAAGCTGTATGTAACCATCCGAATCCCACATATTGTCGTACATTCAGTGTTTCAAATATTGCGATGCGAACTGATGTAGAATTAGGTGTGGGTAACTGCTGCTACCGCTACTGCCTGGCTTACTTGTATGCCAAAATTTGTGGTTGGGGCGATATGGGGGGTAGCCTCCATGCGCGCCGAAAATGGGTTGCATATTTTTATGAAATTTTGGCGAATTTTTAGGTACTTTGTATAAAAAATACTAAAAATCGCTAGAAAATGACTAATTTCAGGTGTTTTAAGCTAAATTGCGAAAATTTCGTTAAACATCCGTCGGAACCGGAACATTTTTCGAACTTTAGGTTAAAAATAGTAAACGTTGGCAACTTTTCGGCTTATGGTGTGAGGTCGAACTTAATGGGGGACCTTCCAAATACGGTGGCCCCCACCACCCCTCCCCCCCAGTAGAAGTAAGCCAGACTGCTACTGGTTTTTGCTTATACGAGATTGAAACCTATTTACAGTATAGCTCAAAATAAAGTTAATTTTTTGCGAAGTTCGCAAACTCCGCGAACTTCGCAAAGCAAGCGACATTTCGCCAAATTTAGAGAACTTCGCGAAAAAGTTAGCGAACTTCGCGAAATCGTTAGCTAATTAATTTGAGGGGTTTTCTCCATATCTACCAAAAATTGGCAAAAATTTTTTAAAATCTAATTTGGACTCACGATTTGGTGCCTTCGAAGTTCTCTAAAGTTTAGCGAAGTTCGCATAATTTCGCGAAATTTACCAAAATTTTAGCGAATTTCGCGTAGAGTGTAGTGAAGTTCGCCAACTTTATGCGAAGTTCGCGAAGATTTTAGAGAAATTCTTTTACACTTCGCTAAAATCTTCGCGAAATTCGCTAAAATCTTGATGAATTTCGCCAAATTATGCGAACTTCTTTAAACTTTAGCGAATTTCGCGAAGACACCAAATCTTGAGTCCAAATTAGATTTTTAAAATTTTTTACCAGTTTTTGGTAGATATGGAGAAAACCCCCTCAAATTAGTTAGCTAACGATTTTGCGAAGTTCGTTAACTTTTTCGCGAAGTTCTCTAAATTTGGCGAAATGTCGCTTGCTTCGCGAAGTTCGCGAAGTTTGCGAACTTCGCAAAAAATTAACTTTGTTTTGAGCTATACTGTACTTGCTTATAGCCGTTTATCCATATGTGCTTCTTCATTCGTTTTATCTTTTTGATGCTGCTGCTATACTCTGTTTTCTTTGTGTTAATAATTGTGAGATGATGTACAGATTGTTACTATTGGCTGTAGCTTGTATTATTAAATCACGTGTGCGTGTGTTGCCTCTACTACTTACAGAGACCGAAAGTATGAAAAGCGACTAATGCTCGTTTTCACTTTTCCATGGTCCAGCATTGAGATTCCGCATCTAGTTTTCAGTGGTTGAGGGTTCCGATTGCGTTGGTGCTAGCTGGGTTTAATTTCGATTTACCACTCCGGAAATGTTTTGTAGCTTTTTCATTTAGCGCTATTTCAAGCCAAAATTTCAATTTTGACCAAAAATGCTTATTTTTGCAGTACAATGGGTTTAGTTTTGCTCTAAATACAAGAAAAACGCGTTTTCTACATTAGAATGCTTAAACTGGCGAAAATAAACAATTTTTAAAAATTTCCAAAATTTGCCTATGTTTACGTGTTAAACATAAAAATTTTCAAAATTCAATTTTTTCTGAAATTTTTCAAAAATTATTTTCAGAATGGATTTGGACAACGAAACAGCACCTCCCATGCATGCCGGGTGAAAGCAGCCCAGACTGGTTTCTGCTATCTGGGACATGTTAGAGAGAGGCTCATAAACTTCATTAAGTTGCAGTGGACTTAAGATAAGAACTGTAAAATCTGAAGTTCCTAGTTTGAGCCGTTTTTAATAGGAATTTGAATGACAGTAACTTTTTATCCCAGGACAAATATTTATTCAAATTTCAATGGATTGCGTAGCGTCTTAGAGAGTATCAATAAGCACAATTTCAGCGAAATGTGTGGATCGAATTTTCGACCCATAGTGTTAATCTGAATGAAACTAACATTCACCATAATTCATCTATAGCGTCGGATGGAAGAGACGAAGACATCTCTAAAGCTCAAGCTTTTTCTTTTCGCAAAATGCAAGAGGATGCATCGTTGGGGTGTGGTACAACGCAGCATTGGGGACGATACGACATTGATTATGTCAAAGACTGCGCTCTCTGCAAAAGAATTTATGTGTGCGCCTATTTTCGACCATCTCCGATTTTTCTCATTTTCACATATTTTATACTCCCCATGGGTCCGCAAAACAAGACAGTTGCGTTTGTTGCAAAACTTTTCCTATCATTCACAATAGTCCTCCAAAGGTGAACCCGACATGTGTGAAACATAGGAAACCGAAAAAGTTTGGAAAATTTCGCGGTAACCAAAAGTTTGAGCGCTGTTGTAAGAGCAACTGAGCTATAACTTGGCAAAATGTTAATCTGGACTAGGTTGCGTGTTAATATCTATATGAGGAGTTTTTGTGTTAGCTCAGTGAATTTCTAGAAATTTTCAAAGTTGGGTGAAGCCGGTTTTTGCACAAATTTGACTTAAAAAACGTCACCAAGGAAATGTTTCGTCGTGGCCTGAACTAACCGTTTACTGCACAGATTTCGCGTATAGATATTAACACAGTACACAAATAGAGGTCCAATTTGCATACGCAAAATCCATGCTGCTACTTGTGGGTAGTTCATACTTTTGGTTACCGCGTTCGCGTTTTGCCCCAAAATACGTCATTTTCTCAATTTTTTGATATAATGGTCCATAAGTCGGGTGAGAGCCGAGCTATTCCAACCAAATTCGGTGTGCCAGTTTGCACATATGAAAGGAAGTTCTGTGCCAAATTTCACTGCAATTGCCGGTGTTTAACCCTTTCAGTGCCAGCCCGTCATTGCCGGGGCCTGGCACTGTTTAGCAGTGCCGACCCGTCATATCACGGGTTGTACCCAACGTTGAAGATATGTTGTCATATCTTGATCGTACTACGCAACGACTCAGTACTGTTACATGGCATTATGCAAACTTTATTCTTTGTTTTGGGATGGTGACCCGTCATATGACGGGCTCTGGCCATCAGCAACATAGCCCAGCCCGTCATATGACGGGCACGTCCAGGGGTCATTAGACATAGTGCTTTGTTGTCAGAAACACTTCTGTTGTTACGTGAACGAGATATTAAAGCCATATCTCAAAAAACGTGTGGTTGGCATATGACGAGCTCCTTGTTTTTTACCTTCTAACTGTGGACGCATGCCTCAGTGCGATGACGGAGGCCTATGGTCAAAAAATGGCAATTTTTCAAATATAGCCAAATTTTATATCAAATTGAAGCTCTCGATGTCCTGAACATTTTATCTTCTTGCACCAAGTCTCTCTACCAAGTCTCTACAAAGCAGTATGAGAAAGTTAAAGCGCATTAAAGTTTGAAGTAAATAACAGTCGAAAGGAGCTTGATCAAGTCGTTCAGCCGTTTTTCGCTCGTTGCTTGGCACATCATTGTCATTTGCACAGCAGTAAATAGCCCAAGATAGAGGCTTCAATTTGATGTATTGGCCATACCGTAGTCTTTTGTCGTCCTACGTGTACACGTCCTCGAACCCTTAGCGAGGCATAGTGGCGTAAATACTAAATTGTAGGGATTTGAACTGCAATATCTCTTAACAGGATTGACCCTGGACTCTAAAAATTTGTCTTGTTTTTGGACAAATTTGTGTTTGCCCGCGTTGTATAACGCATTATTAATTCATTGTCACTTCAGTTTGGATACGAACTCCTTCTAGCTTGGTGCGGTGCGACTGTAGCCTCGGTAGCTCAGTTGGCAGAGCGTCGGAGCGTTAATCCGAAAGTCGTGGGTTCGAGTTCCACCCGAGGCCCGAATTTTTCGGGTCTCAGGTGCTGAAGTGGCAATTTCATTTCTTACATACGGGGGTATATTATACCCAAAATGAGCGAAATCGGTGACTATAAAATTTGGTACCCGGCGACCCCCCCGTAAGCCTTGTTCACACTAGGCAATAATTTCCTGCGATATGATTGACAGCAGGTTGCCCATTTATTGCTGAACAGTGAAAAAATTTCCAGCAATCTTGCTGCCAATCAGCAATCTCAGCTGGGACTGAAATGTTTAAACATGTCTATATAGACGCGTACAGACAGATTGTCACTAGACAACAAAGTTTTCCGCTATATTGGCGGCAATCTTGGTGATGCAGCGTGAACGGTTTACTGTCCTAATACCTATCACTCTTTCACCTACGCCCTTTCAAAACTCAAGATCACTCTCCTAAACTCCGTTTATTAGTCAAAACTCAAGGTCACTCATTTACCTATAAATTAATCCTCCAAAACTAAGAATCCCTCTTCTACCTACAAATTAATCTTTCAAAACTAAGAATCACTCATTTGCCTACACTACCGTAATCCCTTTATTAACTGCAAATCGTTTGATTTTTTGACCAATAACTTTAAAATTTTGCGTGGATGCATATTGGAGGCTGATGAATTCAAAAATTCAAAAAGTAAAGGGGCCATTTGGAACCGAGAAGCTTTTGAAAAAATTCTGCTGAAAACTTGCATACAGGGGTTTTCATGGGCGCTGAGCATTAATCTGAACAAGGTTCTTCGCGTCAGCTTTTCGTTAGCTTTGTATACATACGTTGATGTTTTAAGCTTAACATTTTACCCTTGCCAAACTAAAACTTAAAACTTTCATAAAATTTTAAGATTTTTGAATTTTTGAATCCATCATCCTTCAATGTGCACCCATACAAAATTTCAGTTATTTGGCCAATTAGAGCTGGGGAAAAGCACAAAAGGTCCAACTGTAGTACATACTTACAATGTGTTATTTACTTATTTTATTCGAAAATGAACAATTTGCACACAATGAGAGGTTGCATAACATGCTTAACAGTCTAAAGTTACTAACTAAAGTCTGACACAAAAACGTATTAGACATTTCTCCGGAATATGTAAGCTAAAAATTTCTTCTTTCAGCAAAAGTTTCCCAGAACAGAGATAAACCGATAAACCGATAAACACATAAACCGATGTTTTCAAATTTTTGAATTTTTCAAAATTTTGGATTCATAACATTTTCCGTTCATCACGAGGATTCCGAAAATGGATAATGTTTTGGTTTTCTGATGAATATTATGCAGTTCTAATCACAGTTTTCACGCACATTTTTGTGTATGGCTTTCGCATAATTTCTTGCAACTATTGTAAACAGTTGTAAAGGAGATTACGGTAGTGTAGGCAAATGAATGATTCTGAGTTTTGAAAGATTGATTTGTAGGTAGAAGAGGGATTCTTAGTTTTGAGCAATGGTTAGCAAGCTTAGGCAAATGAGTGAAACTGATTTTTGTTATCTGATGTCGGCAACTTCAAACAGTAGGTAATAGAGTGATAGGTACTAGAGGGATACACGGCGTGAACGAGTGCATTGCTGGCAATATTGCCATTGCTCTTAAATTGCTGCCAAGTCGATTGCCTAGTGTGAACCGAGCTTTAGGTTCTCATTTCTCAACTCTACACGAGTGTCTACTATAAGCTATTTGGCCTAGTCTGTTTCAATTCTGTGGACAACGTTAATATATTAAACCAGATTATCCACAAGATAAATGATGCCGTATCGCCCGTATCCAAGCATTGGCTTATATCGGATGTGAAAGAATGGTGATGGGCCAAAAATTTAGCCAATACTACCGTCCGCCGACCGGACTCTACTAAGAATGGCAATTTAGGTGTAATGTTTACCTCACATAATGCATAAATAAAATATTGTTGACTACTCGAACGTAATTTTTAAGATCCTAGGACAGCAAGTGATTACCGGTAGTGTGCGATGTAGAAGAACTATACTATCCTAACCACCTGGCCAACTCGAAAGCAAAGAAACTATTACAACGGTTTAACTGCGCTCAAGCTTGACTTCTCTTAACTCACTTTCTCCAATCAAACTTAAGCTTCAGAACTGTTAATTTTTAAATATATTCTGCTTCCAAAGGATCTCATTAATTTTGAAATCTATTCTACACTTCCTTGAAGCAGCTCTTAGGGCGTTTTCGCGAATGAGTTAAACGAGTTAAAATTAACTCGATCCTTTTCGCGAATGGGTTAAAAGAGTTAAATTTAACTCGCCGAGTTAAGCAGAGTTAAAATTTTTAACCCTTCGGTCATTCGCGAGAAGAGTTAAAAATTAACTCTTAACTCGACTCTTTTCGTGAATGACACGTAGAGTTAAAAAAACTGCAGAGTTAAATTTAACTGCCCTTTTCATGAATGAGTGAATGGGAATTTAACTCTTTTAACTCGCTCACGATATTTTACATTGAATTTTAACCCGCGCGTCTCAGCACGCGGGTTAAACGAGTTAAAATTCTTTTATGCTTTGCATTGTTATTGCCATATTTTGCGAGCGTAATTAAGCTTTAAATATGATAAGATAATCCAACCAAAGAAAGCGCAACATATAATTTCATTGGATGGTTCATAATCCTTCGAAATTACTTAAGCATTTGCCAAGCCAATATTCTGCCGAATTATTTACACTAAAGCAACGAAATAAGCTACTTAATAAAATAAAAATAGATGGAACAATTAATGTTTTAAACATGCTCCATTATTAGAATTTAGATATAATAATTAAGTTAATTAAATTAAAATTACTATAATTATAAATAAGTAATAAACTCTAAATTATTTTTCACAGTTATTTGACAACACTTTATGAATGCCAATTTGAAGTATATAAGTGCTGCTGGCCACATGAAAAGCCGAATCGGCGGAACAGTGCAACCAACCGAAAGCTCAATTTTTTCTCAAAAAGTGGACTAATTAAAGGGCTAATTTTGTCATAAAAATTACTGTAAACAAATTTGAACCTTTACCTTGAAAGGACATCTATTTAAGGACATTTGTTACGCGAACATAGCTCTAACTGGTGATGCTCCACAGAATTACAAGATCAATTGTTATCCCAACTGTGGGCCAACTTAAGGGCAACCATTTCAATTCAAATTTGAAATCTCTATTGAATTTAAGAAGCAAACATTTTTCTAATTAATTTTGCTGCGCCCTTTTTAGTAATGCAATTTAAATTTGAAATTGACCAAAATTGTCCATGTTTTTAAGAGGATCAAGAGAAACCGATTTTGCTGAAAATATGTACAGAGGTTTTTTGGGCTCTGTCGTGGTCTCAGCTAACGAACATGGTACCTGTTTTTCGGCTCAACTATTCATTAGCACTTTGTTGTTAAGCTGGAAATAGAAACAACGACAACCTGGAACAAAATACTGTCTTCAGATTCGTTTTCAGCAGCGAACTCTGAAAATTCCTGCATATACAACCTTTCATGAAAATCGTAAAAAAATTTTTAGTTGGATCCTCTTTAATTGTAGTTTTACCCATATTGTTAACCCCTTGAAAGCTTAAACTTTAAAATTTTGCTGCAGATTTGTCAATAATTTGTTGAAATGCATCCGTGCTAACTTTCTGCAAAATCGGTTAAAAACTGCACTCTATGACTAACACTCTATGACTCTAAATTGAAGATGTAATAAATGTCCATTAACGAAATTAATAAATATGTATTTACTCTTTGATTTTTAACCCTGCAGAGTTAAAAGAGTTAAAAACAGGCAGAGTTAAATTTAACTCTGTGCATTCATGAAAAGGATTAAGAGTTAATTTTAAGTCTACTCTACTCTACTCTACCCTTTCGCGAAAAGGCCCTTAGAATTAAATTTGCGGTTCAGAAGTAAACAACCCCCAGATTCTCAAGTAAACTAACGTTTTATCTTTCTAAAACTGGATTTAGCTCAAACTTTGTATTATTTCCCCACAAAATTTCAGATCGATTGGTAATAAAATTATAATTTTTTATCAATTTTAGCTGAAATAAAATCTAACTTTATTCAATCAGATGTGTTCGGATGCATCTGCAAACTAGCTAAATAAGTTTTGCTAACAAATTTTTTGTTGACTTTTTTACTGAAATTTGCTATTGCATGCTGAACATTATGAAATTGTGTTTTTGAAAATCAAGTGTCCTTCTCTACAGTATCGTTTTCACCTTTTTTTTCGCTGAGCCTCACTTTCCACTTTCCTATCCGGAAAATTCGCTCACGGTTCCCTACCCAGTACTCGTAGTTTCTCCTTTATTTTCTATCGAGCAGTCATTCCTAGCTAGGCTTCACCCAGCTGATTTAGCACTCGTCAGCGTCTCCTATGGGCAACGTCATACTATGGCGAGCCAGGGGGAATGGAAGGAATTTTTTTCCGTACCACTCCCATTTTTCAAAAAAAATTCGAACATTCAGCCATATGATACTATTATTTTGCGTGTTTGTCGAGCCAAAATGTGTACAGAATACTCTGTTGCGCGAAGAAAACGAGCTAAACCGTAGCTTTTTATTTGAAACACTGTTTAAAATTCCTCACGAGGACGCACATTAGAAAAATTTCTCATCTTCTGGGTGGCTCCGCCGCCAGAGACCCGTACAAATTCCGCGAAATCTATCCCGGCTACGCTAATGTGGCAAACCAGAAACTGATGTACAGCAAGTCATCCCACTATCACGGACTAAATATTCCTGAACTCGTTACAAAACAATTAACTTTGATGCCATTCAGAAAATTGGATGGTCTCAATAACTCAATTTACAAGCCGACCCCATCTCTAAAACAACGGACAACCCTTTACCGGATTGTATGAACGGGTACGAGCTGACAGAGACAGCTTACGATAACAGCTCGTTAAGCACTTACTTCCAGAGCCCTATATAAACTGAACGCATATAGCTTTATTGTGTGCTCACATATATAATATACGTAGGTAAACAAAACTACAACTTTGTTTGCTTGGAAAAGAAACCAATGATAGAGAAACAGAGAAAGCCCCACGCGGAGTACTTCGCGGGATAGCAGCACTTAAGCATAATGCAAACAGCACAGCAAAAAACCAAACTGCAGCCTTTCGTTTTGCTACAATCTACAAGACAAATGTTTATCTTGACAGGAAAGGTTAAAGCGCTCCAAGATGTGAAGCTCAGGCGATAATCACGTCTTTTCAAATTACATTCACGTAGCTTTTAACTTTTGAATGAAGCTGATGTCTAATATACAATAAATAATCCACCAGTGGAAATAAGCAGTGACAGAAAAGAAAACAACAAACAGAAAGAATAACTTCACAAAGGCAAAAGCGCACCGCAACACGACAGCACAATTTTGTACGGAACAAAACAGTACCACTAAATATATTACCCAGCTATACAAACAGATTCAGCTTAAACCCAAAAAACAAAAGAGACGTTTATCTTCTACTATATGTGGATAACCATCATAGAGGTGAGGTGCATTAAAGGCACGAAAAGCAGCCTAGATCAGTAAAAAGTCTCAAAACCACGGCAATTTGCTCCATAACAATTTGTTTCCTAATTTCATTTCCCTACAAATAATGTCATAACAAAATACACGGAGTGACAAATAGATCAGGATCAGACACTGATTCAAATTCATTCAATAATGCTGTAACTACTCTAATAGTTTTGGTAACATTATTATTTTTGAAAAGGAATATTATGACCATCATAAGGTATATACCAAAAAAGTATACCAACCATTACGTATTTCATCTATCTATCTATCTATCTATATATATATATATATATACAAGCTATTTATTATCACAAAACGAATAAGGGTAATAACATGGTGTACAGAAATTAGATAACATGGATGCTCCTGTTATTAAGTAGTATTTAGTAACACTGGGATAATGTAACGATGGTAGATTAATAAAGTTTTTAATAGAAGCTTCAGAAAACAATTACCTAATCCCAGAACGTATTTTCCCAAAATTTTCCCATGTCGGATTCTGAGGGCCATTTCGTACAGATAAAGTTAAAACGGTTAACTTAAATTTTTTCGAGCATAAAGAGTTGAACAGTTCATTTTAAGTCGCGTACTGAGTTACAATCTAATACCGCACGACCATGTGCCTCTAGTTTCGATTTTGTCAGGTTTTGTGCGGAGCAGTGGCCAGTTAAAAGTGGGTAGTCTGGGCATTCACTCCGTTTTTTATTCAACGCGTCGGCACCATTAAGGATGAATATTTCCCGACTTGCTAGAAAAATAAAGTTTTTACAGTCTTTCGACAATCTTGAAAATTCGAAAATTTTGATACTTCAAATGAATCCCAATGCTCTTCAAATGGATGATACCAGAGGTCCTCAGAATCCACTTTTTGAAGTCAGAAATAAATTGGTCAATTTTCTGCAACAAAAGTACAGCAGAAATTCCCACTTTGTTGGAATTTGACGGCTTCTAATTTTTTCTGGGTGCGTCACGAACCATTCATCACTGTAAATTGAACTGTAGAGAAATTGATTCTTCCTCCACTGGTGGCAGTCCAATTTTTCTAGGTGCCCTGTAAGGAATGACAGAAAAAAATGGAAAACTGCTCATTTTCAACAGTGGACCCGGAAGAAATTCAGCCATGAAAGGGTTAAATGATTTAAACTTTTAAATGCTATTAGCTCGCGTGGCTCGATGTAAGATGATACCAAAACAGAAGCAGAGTGTAACCAAGTACACATTATAATAATCAATTACCACAAAGTTGCATAGGTATTAAAGAACAAAGCCACAAACAAGCACAAAATGCAAACGGACAGAACACATCACATAACAGCCCAAACTAAATAAAAATAAATTTATATCATAATTATATCATTATAAATTCCGGTTAAGCTATACACAAAGTATATACGTATAAAATCAACATAAGATGCAATGAAAGAGCTTCAGTTTTCCCCCACTAAATACAAATATACAATATATACTACGAAGAAACTGTTTCTAATAATCATACCAGGGATGGTACACATCTGCTATACTGTCAGCGTCAGGTCCTTAAATCTAATTTACTGCTCCTACTGTCCCTCCAAAATAGAAATGGGAGTTAGTACTGCCACCCGACTAAATGAAATCGGACTAATGCTTTCAAAACAATACTTACTTATTTACTACATTCTTACTGCCACCCCACAAACTTCCTCCAAAACAATTTTCAATCTCAACGGCACCCCTGTAGTTCATTACTTTTTGCGCAATAATGAACCATATAGCAGACAGCTAACAATTAACAATAGCGTCTCCACCTATAATAGGCGCAATGTAAACATACACAGAAAAGAATAAGTATATAATTTACGCCCAATTACCAAAGGTGTAGCAGGCCAGTATGGGTAAAATCAGTATGTACATTAGGTAATACCAAGAGTACATAATATATAAGAGTGTGACAGCAGACAAGCTCTCTGTTATCAGCTCAAGGTACATGCTCTGCACGCTAACGGCTGACCCCCCACAAACGTGTATGCTCACTTCAAAGAATTTAGCACGCTATTTTTGCGTTATAAAGTTCGAAGCAGACACAAATTGGACGCACGCAGGCGTTGTTTTCGAGCTTTAACACGTAAAGATACGGCGAGTGAGCGTACAGAAACGTGTACTGGGTACACATTTGTGGGGGGGTCACTAGGTACACGTTTGTGGGGGGGGTCAGCCGTTAGTGTGCAGAGCATGTACCTTGAGCTGATAACAGAGAGCTTGTCTGCTGTCACACTCTTATAGATTATGTATTCTTGGTAATACCAAGAGTACATAATAACTAAGAGTGTGACAAGCGCAGGACATCATCTGCACGATAACGGCCTACCCCCCCCACAACTGAGTACCTGGTGACCCCCCCCACAAAACAGACCCTAGTCAGCCACCCCCCCCCACAAAACAGACCCTAGTGGATTTGACCCCCCCCACAAATCAGATCCTAGTGAAATGACCCCCCCACAAAATGGACCCTAGTGAAATGACCCCCCCCACAAATCAGACCCTAGTGAAATCCACTAGGGTCTGTTTTGTGGGGGGGGGGGGTGGCTGACTAGGGTCTGTTTAGTGGGGGGTCACCAGGTACTCAGTTGTGGGGGGGGTAGGCCGTTATCGTGCAGATGATGTCCTGCGCTTGATAGCTAAGAGTGCTGCGCTTGTCACACTCTTAGTTATTATGTACTCTTGGTAATACACAGATCAACAAATGTTATCACCGCCTAAACTCGGACAGGGATATAGAATCAGGTTGACTTCGTGCATTAACGTTAGGGCAATGGAATCCCCATTTTCGACATAACTAAAGTTTATGCGTTTACAGCGTTTATCCGTACGCGTTGAACCATGGGGAAATAGAGGATTTGTGTTTCCTACATACAGCCTTTCTAATACCGAAGCATTGAGTAAAAGCAGTTTACGATTTCTAGTTACACACACGTAAGTTACACACACGTACATTAAACAAAACATTAAAAGAAACGCCATTGACAATATAAAGAATTACAGAACACAAAAAGACAAAGCCGAATCAATGCTTGCAAAAAACAACAATTAAAACTATCATAATTAATTATAATTAATTAATTATATTAAACATGCTCCAACTAAGGTTACCAGGTTACGTACGTATACATCGACATCGAACACAGTAACAGCAGTTACGACATGACACAGAAAATTACAGTGGTATATAAATAATAGAGAAAGGAGAAAGGGGGAAGCGTTTCGTTCTCTGTCTGACTGTATTGCTTTTACAAGAATTCAGACCTGAAGACGGAACCATACCACAGACTATAACAAAATAACACAAAATTTACTCTGACTGCAAAACGAGGAAGCATTAAGACGACACTACTTGTCATTTGAAAAAATGTTTTTGAAGCAATTAGTGTATGCATGCATTAAGCTGAAAATGGTAGCTACGTATGCTTCTGTGCAGTGAATACTATTGGGAATGAATTCCGTGCCCCTGAGCAGACCTTACTGTAGATGGACCACTGGTGAGCAATGACTTTTAAGCGACTCATTAGCAAAAAACAAATATTAAAAGGGAAGCGCGTATAGAAATAGTCCGCTTACCTTCCATTAACAGTGAAAAATACAAGCGTTATAATACAACACCTCAATAAAATTAAATGTAGTATATCTGTTTTTAAGGGGGCCAATTTTCGACCATCTCCGATTTTTCTCATTTTCACATATTTTGTACTCCCCACGGGTCCGCAAAACAAGACAGTTGCGTTTGTTGCAAAACTTTCCCTATCATTCACAATCAGGCGCGTAGCCAGGGGGGGGGGGGGCGAGGGGGGCATGCCCCCCCGAAATCGGAGGGAAAAGAATAAATTTTAATGAGTAGCAACAATGAATCAATATTTCGAAAAATTTCCGCCTGCGGCGCTACTTTCCCGCGAAAATATTCCAATAAGTCCTAAATTTTGCTTGAAATTTGCCTCCAGTGGTTTAGTTGCGGTAGAAATTTCAGAGCATTTTTGACCTGCCCCCTTCCGAAATTTTTTTCTGGCTACGCTAGTGTTCACAATAGTCCTCCAAAGGTGACCCCGACATGTGTTAAACATAGGAAAACGAAAAAGCTTGGAAAATTTCGCGGTAACCAAAAGTTTGAGCGCTGTGTAAGAGCAAATGAGCTATAACTTGGCAAAATGTTAATCTGGACTAGGTAACGTGTGTGTTAATATCTATTTGAGGAGTTTTTGCGTTAGCTCAGCGAATTTCTAGAAATTTTCAAAGTTGGGTGAAGCCGGTTTTTGCACAAATTTGACTTACAAAAACGTCACCAAAGAAATGTTTCGTCGTGGCCTGAACTAACCCTTTACTGCACAGATTTCGCGTATAGATATTAACACAGTACACAAATAGAGGTTCAATTTGCATACGCAAGATCCATGCTGCTACTTGTGGGTAGTTCATACTTTTGGTTAACGCGTTGGCGTTTTGCCTCAAAATACGTCATTTTCTCTATTTTTTGGATATAATGGTCCATAAGTCGGGTGAAAACCGAGCTATTCCAACCAAATTCGGTGTGCCAGTTTGCACATATGAAAGGAAGCTCTGTGCTAAATTTCACTGCAATTGCTGGTGTTTAACTGTGGACGCATGCCTCAGTGCGATGACGGAGGCCTATGGTCAAAAACGGCAAATTTTCAAATTTTTCAAATATAGCCAAATTTTATATCAAATTGAAGCTCTCGATGTCCTGAACATTTTATCTGTTTGCACCAAGTCTCTACAAAGCAGTATGAGAAAGTTAAAGCGTGTAAAGTTTGAAGTAAATAACAGTCGAAAGGAGCTTGATCAAGTCGTTCAAACGCCGTTTTTCGCTCGTTGCTTGGCACATCATTGTCATTTGCACAGCAGTAAATAGCCCAAGATAGAGGCTTCAATTTGATGTATTGGCCATACCGTAGTCTTTTGTCGTCCTATGTGTACACGTCCTCGAAGCCCTTAGCGAGGCATAGTGGCGTATATACTAAATTGTAGGGATTTGAACTGCAATATCTCTTAACAGGATTGACCCTGGACTCTAAAAATGTTGTCTTGTTTTTGGACACATACGGTGGTATCATGGGCGTATCCAGGGGGAGGGTTTTGGGGGTTGAAACCCCCTCCTTTTGGGTTAACTTTTATGAATACTCCATTACAAAAAGCTCCAATTTTAGTCAAAACCCCCTCCTTTTCAGTAAATTTTAGTTAAAACCCCCTCCTTTTCAAAATCCTGGATACGCCCCTGGGTGGTATATTATATCCAAAAATGAGCAAAATCGGTGACTATAAAATTTGGTACCCGGCGACCCCCCCCCCCTTAAAGGGGGATAATCACTAAGAAGGACTGTGCAAAGAAAAAACGCACAGACAACTTACAACTAACACAACACATTCGCCCGATATAAGGATGAATGTAAAGGCAGGGGGCTCTCTCTTTCTCTCTCACGGGACTGTTCGCTGACGACAGGACATTACAAATTCAGTTCTTGTATGACTTTTGATACAATGTTTTTGAAACCAATGGAGGTACCAGAAATTCGCTTAAATCGAACACCATTCAAACTAAGTCGAGGCAACTTGCAAACCTAAAGCAAAATAAAATGTTTAAAATGCAAAAAAGTTTACAAAAATAATATCAACACATTATAGCATCTGGGCTTATTCTAGTGGGGAGGGGTGGGTCCCCCCAAACACCCTTCCCCCCAAATCGTCCCCAGCCAAAAAGTGGGTGCCCCTTTTGGTACCAACTTTTGCACTGAAAAAATCGCTCAGAAGGCCAAATTTTCAAAAAATTTCCGGCTTCGCCCGAGATTTTTTACTCTATTTTGCCCATTCTATTCATTCATTTTTTGGCGATTACTATACAAATAGCGCAATTTTTAGCATGTTTTAATAAAAATTATTAAAACTTCTCCCCCTAAAAATGACTCGCCCCCGAGGAGGGCCCCACAAAGAACCACCCCCCCCCCCCCAAAAAGGAAAATTCCCTACAATAAGCCCAGAGCACTATGCGACGACAAACAGGCCACCAGCCAATCTACTAGAGCAACCAATACATATTATATATTTATAATAAACAGCGGTCAAATCTAGTTCACCGGCAACAAAATCACACCAACACCAACTTCTTTCAACGTTCCAAGACTTCAACTAACAAAAACTCCTACCTATAATCTAACAAAATCAAATGGTAGTACGTACCTCAATTTCCCACTGAACCTGAGAATCAGTGGTCGGATCGCCGTGCAGACAGAGCAGCAGATATTTCTCCCGCTGTTCATAGTCACAGTGATTCGTTTCCAGAACTCGTCTGAGTTCCTTCATCATTTCTTCGGGCGGAAGGGCGCTCGTCGTCTTCATGCTCCAGGTGAATCGAAGGGCTCTAGGCTTCACCTCCCCGGTTCCAAACCCGGGCGCCTCCTGCAGTCCCACCGCTCCACCCGAGACGGCCGGCGAGGAGACGATGGAACCGCGTGGACTGGGGATCGGGGTGGATCCGGGTCCAGTCACTGACCCTGTCCCACCAGAGGATCCAATCCCACCGCCACCGGACAAATGCGGCCTAACAACAGAAGACTGATAATTGCAGTAATTGCTGTTGCTGCTGTTGTTGTTGTTGTTCTGATAGGAAGCGTATGCTGCTGGACCAGTGTTGTAGCCAACAAATCCCATTCCTCCAGTCGGGTGATAAGCACTGTTGTTGTTGTCCCTGTAAAGCGCCGGTTTTTAGTGAGAAAAACACAAAACTAAGTTATGTGTGAGTGAGAACACAAATATTGAACAAAAACAAATAAACCAAACTGATATAATATACTCAAATTTTAAAGCATACCGGGCAAAACAGATTATCATACTTTACAGAACTTAAAGTGACTAAACTTAATATGCAAACTAGCTAACAACAATAAGAATGGTAAACTTAAAGACGATTGTTTCTAAATAAAATAATGAATTGGTAAAAAGATCTTTTCTCAAAGAACAACGTCACGGTTGTTTTAAAGTGACTTCAGCGTCACCTAGTTGATAAAATTAGAAGTTTTGACGTGTTGAATAAATTTGATTTGCAATTTCAACCACGATAAAGTCCACGCAAAATGGCGGGCAGCTTTTGAAAAATCAATGTTCAAAACAAAACAGTCGTAGTTCCATCAAAATGGTTCTCAGACCAAACTTCCAATCGTCCACACTCTGTTTAATGTTTAGGCAGCCAATTAGCAGCTGTGTAGGGACCTGATTGTGCTTCCAAAAAGTCTAGCGAAAGGCTACACAAATTTTCCCTTGGACCGAAACAGCATGTCTCATTTGTTTCGAGAGAGTAAGAAAATCTTTACATAAAAAAGCGTCTGTTTTCGCTGAAATCAAACTATGTCGGGCCAAAAAGGTTCAATTATCCAAGTTAAAACGTAAGGTAAAGATAATCCCCAGTGAGAATTCTCCACCCTTGTCAGAGTCTAGGGTACCGGTGCTCATCCCCGGATTCACAGCCCTTGAGCCAGGTGTCTCATCTCCATAACTGTGGAGGGACCAGCTCTTAAGGCAGATGCCCTACATGTTTCCTTCCTACTACATAAGTGGTACCCACCCATTACCCGACCAAAGATGGATAGCTGTGTTAAATATGGCGACCTCGCCAAATGTGAAACGTTGAAATCAGGATCTGAAAGATGTGAAGAAAAGAGTCCAGGGCGGGGATCAAACCGCCGAGCTTTGGTTTAAGAGTAGAACGCTCTACCACTAAGCCACATCCCCGGACAGGGAGACTAGAAAAGTACACTGATTTCAACTTTTCTGAGTTGCTGATATTTAACAGCTGGGTTAGTTACAGCTCACGGCCAACCGAGACAAGCTTTGTCTCTTGCTCACTGGGATTAGAGTAAAAGAAGTCTACAGAATTAAAGCAATTTATATATATTGTAAAAGCAAAAGTTCTATGAATGTTAGTAGATAAAAGAAAATAGAAAATAAAATAATCCTTGGAACAGCAGAGGCGCTTTACAGGGACAATTTTAGCTATGTTTTTTGAAACCAGACGGGCCTTCTCAAGAACGACTCTTACAGCGTTAAGTAGAGTTGTCAGTAATGAGAATTACATAACTGACTTCACTCTTTCACGAGCGCACGTTCATTCTCTAAGCTTTCTCGAAAAGTAAATTCCTAACTTCATCAACGATGTTTAATTGCATCTTGATTACTGAAACGGCCTCAAACAAAGAGCTTTACATTTTTCCAAGTGTAGAATTCTATCTCAATAGGAATTAGGAAGACAGTCCTAAAGAAATCCCAACACATACAGTGGATGACTGAAATTACCGTTTGGTAAACTTTGACAGCTTAGACAAAAATGAGGCGCGATGGGTCATTCCCGTTGGCGTCTGACCAGAGCCTCCGGAAGCATTGCCACTGGCCTGATTGAGACCTGTCTGAAACAAATCATCAATACATAAACCTAATCTAAATTTTACTTAACAAATTTAATGTTAGATCCGAGTTGACATGGAGGTGGAGTCTATAGAACTATGCTCCACAGATTGTAGCATCTGGTAACATTCAATGCCGAGAATTGCATTGCCGAGAACGGTCAATGCTCATTACTTGCATTGCCGAGAAAGATTAAGAATCATAGCTTGCATTGCCGAGAATGGCATTGCTGAGAATTGCATTGCCGAGAAAGTGCATTTTATGAAACCTGCTTTATCTATGCAGTATGTTCAGTCTTTAAATGCTGCAATACATTCTAAATTTCTAAGCAGTTTAGAAATGTATGCAAGTTTAATTCAAAGCTTTTATATTTCAATTTCATTAAATTGAATTGCAAAAATTAATTTATTAATGAAATTAATAATTAATGAATAAATTAAAATTAAGGAATTGCTAATCTCAGGATTGAAGGTAGCAAGATATTCGAAAGAGATCAGGGGGGCGTTTCAAAAGACGCTCCTAAGCTTAGGAGCGCTCCTAAGTCCTGCTTAGGAGGATACTTGGGAGAATCCCGTTTCAAAAGATTCCTCCTTACTAGCAATTCTCCTAAATCCTTAGGAGCGCTCTGACCGCTCCTAACTTTTCTCCTAAGTTAGGAGAATGTCAGTGTAAACTTAGGAGAATTCTTTTGAAACGCGCTTGGGAGCGCTCCTAACTGCGCTTTAGGAGCTCCTAAGACGCTCCTAACTATTCTCCTAAGTCTGCTCCTAAGCGCGCTTAGGAGCGGACTTAGTAGAATCTTTTGAAACGCCTCCCTGGCTTCAAGTCGTGATACGGAGCGTTCTTTCATGACCTGCAGACGTAGAGCTCGCTTAAGGTGCTGGTATCGCTTTGTGTAAATTTGATCCTATAGGCTTTAATTCTTTATGAAAGTGGATGAAACTTTCCAAATATACTATTTCGGTGCTCTTTAACATTCTGGGACCAGTCCCGCATTTTTAGCTGCAAAGATAGGAAATTTTTGGTTTTTGCCATTATTCTCTCAGTACATAGTCCAGACACCGGATTGGTTGGTATGGCTGGATAGAGGGCACAGAAATGAACACTTTTGCTTTTACAACTTTTGAGCTATCTCTAGTGGTTAAGTCAGTATAAGCAAAAAATCGTTTTTGGGGTCTAAAAATGGCCGTTTTCGAGAAAATCAGTTTTTTCAAAATTACTGCCAAATCATATGGACAATTTTGGTTTATTTATACTCGATCGATACACAGTCTCATTGTACATTTCATCAATGCCTATTAGCCGGAGTTTGTTGCTCTAAGCTAGAGATTTGGCAGAAAAACGATTTTCGCAAGACTGCGATTATTTTGTTTTGAACATCGATTTCTCAAAAACTACCCAATCGATTCGCGTAATTTTTGACTGGATGAGAATTCGCACTATTGCGGAGGGACATTTTCCTTGGTTTGAGCTAAAACATCTCCAGTTGCGAAAAAACTCAATGCAAAGTTACGAAATTTCGTGTCACCGCACATTTAGTGGATTTTCTTGACCGTGAAAACCTGCTGAGCCAAATCCAAAGAAAGGTCCCTCGGCCCACATGTCCTTTATAGGACAGCACAAGAAAAAATTTCGGCCGATTCCACAGTTTTGAGAAATCGATGTTCAAAAATTTTTGGTCAGTATTCTGCCTGTAAGATGTTAGTATGTCAGACAATTTTTGCTATTTTTTGCCAATTTTGCTAGTTTCGTACTCTTATGAGAATCTACATATTATAAGCTTTAAAATGATCTATGAAGCTCTTTGCAACTCGCAAAATTGCGAAAGTTATAGCGTTTCAAAATATACCCACAAAAGCACTGCACAAAAGGATACCAGCACCTTAAGAAAGTTAAGGAAGAGTTGTGAAACTAAAACCTCTAATAGTCTGCTGATCTATTGGCCACTAACTACAAAGTTGCCATCTGCAATCCCATTCTTTCCCCGCCCGATGCAGTTACTAAAAATTATTTAAAATTTCTAAGTTTAAGTCTCACAATTTCCCTTAATTTTAATCCGATGTTTTTACCGAAATTTTAAAGTTTAATTAAATTAAACCATAAATGCATTTTCTGAAACAGTTAGTGAACGTGCAGTAAACGCTGTACCTTTCTTTCTTCCTCGTACTTGCTTCGCCACGTTTTTTGTAAAACAGTTTACGGTTTACAGTTACAGTTTGTGCTCCGGTCTTGCAAATTTTTGTTGGTTGTCTTCTCTAGAACGATCACCATTTCTGGCAGCATTAAAGCGCAGAAAAAAAGCCTTTGAAAACAACACTTTTTCATAGAAAAATGCAATGAAAGGCACATGTCCGATTTTTAAATATCCCTGGTGCAAACACCAAAACTTTTGATCGAAACCAGATCAAATTTCCTATTAGCCTATTAAATATGAAAGCTAAATATTAAATATGAAAGCTAAATTTCCGGTTTTAGCTGGATATCGGGTACCTGAAGCAGAACCCGGGTACCCGACTAGCCGTGCCCATGCCTATTAATGACTACAAACCCGCAATTTCTGCGTTCGGACAATGCACAGTTCAGTTCTTGAGCTATCGTAAAAGAAGAAATGCGAAAATTCAAAAGGAGTTCCAACTTCAAACCATTAGTAGAAAAAGCAAAAAATCTTCAAAAATAAATAAGAGACATATTAATTTAATTTTGCATGCAACCCTCTTTTCTGCACAAAAGAAAAAAGCTTTAATAAACATCACGCATTTCTCAACTGCTCTGAACATGTCTTGTAACCTTATTAAGAGAGTAACATCTTGCCGCATACATAAAGCAAGTTTCATAAAATGCACTCTCTCGCCAATGCAATTCTCAGCAATGCCATTCTCGGCAATTTCAACCATGGCTGTTAGTCCTTCTCGGCAATGCAAGTAACAAGCATTATCCATTCTCGGCAATGTCTTTCTCGGCAACGTGCATTCTCGGCAATGCAATTCTCGGCATTGAAGACACCCCGTAGCGACCCGAAAGTGAATGCTATATATATTTTCTAACAATTACAGAAGCGAGGGTAATACCGTACCGTCACCAAGATCGTAATTAGATGATTATGTGACCCACATAATAACATATTTTCGAAACTCTCTCGACCGAAGTTGGAAAAGTTGTTAAAAATTTCAAATTTCGAAAATTTGAACAATTTATGTAAGAATTATAGGCTTTCTGTTATTTTGCTAAAATTTCTTTGTTTCAGACAAATGTTCCCATCCTTACAACAAGAACGACACAAGAACGAAGAGATTCTTATTACAAGCTCTGAATCTTAGACTGTATACTACTTTTGCAATTGCCAAAATCCCTATACTATTTGACAAGCTGTCCTGCTAAAGCTAAAGCAGCATACTACTGGCTTTTTCCTACAGGGGGTGGGGTGGGGGCGCCCCCCCCAGACTTGGGTCGCCCCACCCCAGAATCGCCGCCCCCCAGGATTCGGGCCTTCCCCCTCCCAGAACTTTTAAGTGCCCGGAAAAATAGGGTTTGAAAAATTTTTCCGGCTTCGCCGGATTTTTAGACATTTTTAAGCATTTTTAGCTATTTTAAGCTTAAATTTAGGTTAAAAATAGTTAATATTTTAGTCAGTAGAAAAAACAGCTATTTTTTAAGCATTTTTCGAAAAAATTTTCTCCCCCCCCCCCAGACCTGGGGGGGGGGACCGCCCCCCAGACTTCCCCCCCCAGAAATTTTTGCCTAGGAAAAAGCCAGTACTATGTGCTTGCAGCACTGCATTCAGCTGCCTGTAGAACTTTTCCCATATGCATATTATGGGGTAATTATACACATGGCCCGTAAACATTAACAGAATAGAACTAAGACAGTGTATAAGTCTAGCTTTAAGATGGTGATCTTTTTTCCGGAGACACTGTTTCTTTTGAATGCGACGTTTCATTTCAGCATACTCGAGTGAATTAAGAAAAAGTTTAGCGCAATGTAATAACTTAAAAAAGCACCCAAGTTGAGTTTGTTGGCGAGATCAAACGATACAGAAAGCAAATATACAATTGTAAGTCTACTAAAAACCTGACAAATTCCACTTTTCTTGATTCGCCACAAAATTAAAATGTCTACGAAAAGAAGAAGAATTCGATCGAAGTTGACGTCTCCTAAAGGACTCACCACCTTAAACTGAAACTCAAATCAAAATTAACAATACAACCCAAACCCAAAAATAAAGAAGCCTTACGTTATCTTGTCTGAACTAGAATGAGCAAAGAAGGGATGAGAAGATAATGATTAGGTTTAAGTCAAGAGTAGTGCTGATAAGTGCGTAGAAAGTGACTGACTACGCAAACAGGAATCGGCAAGTCAGTCAGTACAGATAGTCTACTTACGCCTACCGGTACAGTATTTCTGGACTGAATGGAACTGGTTCCGTGGAAGGTCTGTCGTTGTTTGTTGTTTCGAGTGAAACTTTGCGGCGATGTCTGTCCTGAAGTGATCGGCGAAACGGCTACAAACCAGAAAAGAAACAGTCAGATAAATAAGCAGGAAAGTCAGAAACAAAAAAGGAATTTAACTAAGAAGCCGATTTGGCTAAACTAACACTAAAATCTAAAGGTGTATGAACAATTCAAAATTTATTTTATGAATACAGACGGTATGCAATGACAGAGATATAGCAACTTCCAGGAACTGACCTTCCGTTCTTTCATGCTAATACTAAAGAAATTGAAAATATCCAAGCACTGAAAATGTCCAAACATTGAAAAAATTCAAACAAAGAATTTACCATTAGATGTATCCTTATCCGAGCGCAGATCTTCCTCAGATGCCTTGGCTGATTCCACGTCAAATTTGACAGGAACTTTTAGAGAGGCCCGGCTGAAGCAAACAAGCGAAACAGAAAATTAGTCAGAGATACGTAAAAATAAAGATATATACTAACTGAAAGGAGGGTTCAGACTTCCCAAAATTGGCACATCTTAGAAGTGCTTTGTCTTTTCGCTAAAGGTGCGGCACTACCTGATAAGTCAACACGACCGACAACCACTCATAATTGTCTATCCTAAAACTGTCGGCGCAATTCGAAAAGAAGCCTGACAGTGTATAATTGTGGAGAAAACGTCTTCGTTTTCAGTCTAAACAGCTTGGCCAGGTAGGTATAAGTACAATGCTTCTATTTATGGTTAGTGACTAACCATATATAGAAACAGACTATGTCTGTCAAAACATTTCAACAGCTATAGTGACAAGTATGTAAATGCAACCTACTCTTCTTCAATCTTCTTCGAATCAACAGAAGCAGCACCAACGCTTCTCTGGCGTTCCATACTATGAATACCCTAAAATAGTTACACGAAACAGCGAAATGAAAAGACAAAAATGCACAGCCTAAGAGTAATGACACAAAAAAGATTACAGAAACCGTTGCTGTGCTCAAAACTGGAGACCAACCACACAAGTTGATTGTATTTTTATTACGGTGAGTAAAAAAGGTCTCGCACATACCATACTGTTGGTATTTTCCTTATCCTGTTCTATCAGCGGACTGTTGGCAGGGCTGGGTGAAATGGGAGGCTGAGCATGGGGGACAGCACCCACAGATGCTCTCGGGCTCCGAGGCGCTCCAGCAGTGGAAGGGCGGGCTCGCGGGGTGCCGCTCACACCCTGACCTCCGTACGTTCCACGAGAACCTCCCTTGATGGATCTGGGACTGCCTGGAACCGAGGTCACCATCCAAGAGGGACTGTTGGCTGGAATTGTGCCACCTCCAACGCTGTCATTTGATGCCTGGCGTGCAGTGTTTTCTTTGCTGAAATAGAAAAGTTTACAGTTTTAATTTCGTTGGAAATAATTTCATCACTCTATCACTGTGGCTTATTTTTACGGGGGGGGGGGTGGCAATCGAGGCGCGATTTTTAGTGGGTGGGGGTGGGGGGCCCCCCCCCCCCTTAAATCCGACCTCATCCAATAACACCAAAAGTTGCCAAGTTTTGCAATTTTCATTACAAATTTTCAGAATTTCCCTGGCTGCGCCAGATTTTTTTATAAAATTTCCGCTATTTTAGCACAAAAAATCTTAAAACGGGTCATTTTTAGTGATTTTTGGCAGTTTACACAAAAACGTAATAATTAAAAAATTTTATGCCCCGTTTTGGGTAAGCCCCTCACCGATGGGAGGGAGCCCATGAAGACCCCCCATATTTTGGCCTAAAACTAAACCAGACCGTGGCTCTGAATTAAAACAATCTACGTACATAACCAACTATAAAGAACATCCAGCTCGAAAGTTATAAAGGAACGCATGAAGTAGATACATCTAGCATTAAGTATGTCAGAAACAAGAATAGCTGTAAAACTATCGATTTTAAGTATATCAGAAACAATGATAGCTGCAAAACTATCGAATAAAAAAATTATATAGTTAATTCAGCAGCATTTCGCACATACTTCATGGCAGCCGGAGATTGAGGATTAAGGTTGAGTTTGGGTATGGGCTCTCTAGTCACCGCAGCAGTGTGACTTCGATGATACTGATTCGCGGGAGCGGATATTTTTCGACTGTTCGGCTGACGCAGAGATCCACCCGCACCCACACCTGAAATTACAGAAAAATCAGTGCTGTGATTACAGCGCTATTTCAGAACGCTTTAGACTGCATAACTTATTTTATTTTCCCTCTGTTACGCTTAGCTAGGATACAAAAATTGAAATAATGCAGAGACAAATATGACATGACAAGATACATGAAGGTGTTATATTTACCACCAATATTTGTAACATTCTTGACATTCTGTCGCTGAAAAGCTGATACAGTGCCGTGAGGCTGAGACGGAATGGACGTTGAAGCTGAAAATAAAATAAATACAACTGCATGAAATTATAAGTGAAACAAGAATAAAAATGCTCCGGTGGAGCATGAAAAATGCAATATGGGTGACATTAGGTTGTAAATGGACAGAGGACTAGGTTTTAAAACGTTAATATGGGAGGGGCAGGTTGTAATTGCCAGGAGGACTAGGTTAAAAGCGCACTAATATGGACCAGCTTCGCTGAACAACCCATATTCGCGAAAACTGTCCAGAGTTTCTATCGGCTGCTATTTGCTGTTGATATTGGCAGTTCTTCGGAAAATTGTACGATTTGTCAGCATGGCCTGCAAGTGTATGTGTCGTGCTCCTTATTATACAACTTAATAATACACGCACATAATGTCAACTGCTTTTCGCATCAACTTAATACAAGATTCTCCGCTGACACTGCAGAAAAAACACCTTGAACACCTTTCTACCAGAACTGCATTGTTTATTTAAAATAAGCTTTAATATTTCAAAATCGTCCTGCTTGCTTTGAAAGCTGAAGAATGTGAGATCTTACTCGTATATATGTCATGTGGAGTGGAGCATGAGTGACTGCGAATATACCATTTATTGAAACCATTTATTGATAGGCAGCCAAGTGAGGCTGATTTCGCAGATATCGGTGAACGGATCTTCGAAAGGCTTTGGACGTCGTCTGATTGACAACTTCATCAGGTAGAATGTTCCACAGTCGGGTAACAGCAGGTATGAAGCTTCGCTGGTGGTGTGTGGTCCTCGATCTTGGAACGACCCGAGCCATATTGTTGGCAGTCGACCGTGTTCTGCCCACGCAACTTGGAGGAATCAGGTTGATTAGCGGCACTGGTCCTATTCCATGGAGCAGCTGCCAATAAATAGTTAAAGCTCCAACCCATTGACGATGTCTCAGGCTATCTAACTTGAATGTTGGGAACAACCGATTTGCCGACTTCTGAACGGCTTCAAGGGATTGGAGAATGTATTTAGGCGCATTCAGAAATAATGGCAGGTTGTATTCCATCGTGGGTCTGATCAACGCAACATATATATGATACCTTGCGATCGGAGACAAGCTCTCAGCGGACCGCCTGAGCATGCCCACTAGCTTTCCTGCTAGACTAGCCTTGTTGAGGATGTGGGAGTTCCAGGAAAGACTGCTGGAAAATTCCACCCCCAACAACTTCATGGAGGCAGTCGTCGGAAGGGTTTGACCGCCCACGGTCAGTTGCCTGAGTTGATGACTGTCGCGCCTCCTAGACACATTGATAGTCTGTGTTTTCGGAAGGGACAACTTCAATTGCCATTTTCTTGTCCAGTCCCAGATGGCTTCTAGATCTGCTTCCAGCATGACAGTCATTGTTTCCCTTGTATTTTCAGAAGGAATGGGTTGTTCAGCGAAGCTGGTCCATATTAGTGCGCTTTTAACCTAGTCCTTCTGGCAATTACAACCTGCCCCTCCCATATTAACGTTTTAAAACCTAGTCCTCTGTCCATTTACAACCTAATGTCACCCATATTGCATTTTTCATGCTCCACCGGAGCATTCTTATTCTTGTCCTATTTCATTTTTAAGGTTCTCAGTAAAAAGCAAAAACGTTAAAGCTGTGTGAAAGAAACTTTAAAAATTCCGCCAATCATTAATCGTCAACCGAAAGTACTGAACAAAGAAGCTTGAAAAGTTCCAATTTCTTCCTTTTTCTCTATTTTGACAGAAATCCAACATCCAGTACCCATGGCTGCAATAGTCTTAGTTACTGTATATAGCATATAGTACTCTACTGCAGCGCAACCAAATGCAAACTTTACTGTCAGTGAAGGAAACTCATAAAACACGATTTGTAATGCTCTGCTGCACGTGTGTGCAAAATTTCGGACGATTGCAACTTACCTGTAGCTAGTTATAGGCCGTGCTGTACTTCAGCAGCACTCTACTGCAGCGCAACCAGATGCAAACTTTACTGCCAGTGAGGGAAACTCATACGGCACGATTTGCAATGCTCTGCCGCACTTGTATGCAAAATTTAGGACGATTGCAAGTTACCTGTAGATAGTTATAGGCCGTGCTGTACTTCAGCAGCACTCTACTGCAGCGCAATTAGGCGCAAACTTCACTGCCAAAAAAGGAGACTTGTACGGCATGTTTTCCAATGCTATTCTGCACCTGCCTACAGAATTTCAGACGATTGCAAGTCTTCTGTAGTTAGTTATAGGCCGTGCTGTGCTTCCGCAGCACTCCTCTGCAGCGCAACCACATAGTACCATCCTAATAAGTATACGAAACGTATCTATAATAGTTTGCCATGTCCTAAACAATCTGTATGTCGAATTTCAAATGCCAGTGACAAATGAATAACTTGTTATCGACGGTGCTGTATTTTAGGACAGCACATACAGCACGGTGGAAGCTAGAGAGTGCACCAACTAACATAGCTACAGTTCCCCCTACTACAGACACAATTATGACCAAGTTTAATATGTTTAGTCGTTTACAGTAAGTCTACAGACAGCGTGCTATGGTTGCTGCATAACAGTACAGCACGATAGCAGCACCGCACAGCGCTGCGACTATGCTCATCGTTTTCAGCGACCCCAATAACCCTTATATGCGTCCCACTATATGGCCCAAGACAGCATATTTAGGCCTATTTTTGACTATTTCCTGTAGAGTTGGGACTTGGAAATTTTCCGAAAATGGCTATTTGGGCGGACCAAATTTGGGACGGCCGCCTGAACAATCCCGGACAGATATCGAAAATCGCCCTCGTTATGACACGCTACCCATTCCAGAGTTTCTTATGCAACAAGCCGCGTCTGTCTAGCTTGTTATCTGAGCCCTGTAGCCGTGACACAAAATTGACCTTTTTTGGCCATCTTAGCGGTCAGGCCACCTTTGGCCGGCCGCACAGGTGGCCGGCCGGGCCGGACAGCGGAAAATTGTCCAAAAGGTAAGTTAACACAAATATTACTCTCAGAAAAACCAAACTTCACCGGCTGAAAATGCCCACATCGTTCAGTTTGTGAGTTAGACTAAAACGGCTTTCGCGCCCCCTATAATACGTACTACGCGATTTTCCTCAAGACATGTATATATATCAAGACAGCACATACAGCACGGTGGAAGCTCAGAGTGCACCAACTAACATAGCTACAGTTCCCCCTTACTACAGACACAATTATCACCAAGTTTAATATGTTTAGCCGTTTACAGTAAGTCTACAGACAGCGTGCTATGGTTGCTGCATAATGGTACAGCACGATAGCAGCACCGCACAGCGCTGCGACTATGCTCATTGTGTTCAGCGACCCCGATAACCCTTATATGCGTCCCACTATATGGCCCAAAACAGCATGTTTAGGCCTATTTTTGACTATTTCCTGTAGAGTTGGGACTTGGAAATTTTCCGAAAATGGCTATTTGGCCGGACCAACTTTGGGCCGGCCGCCTGAACGATTCTGGCCAGATATCAAAAATCGCCCTCGATAGGACATATAAACCCTTCCGTAGATCCTTATGCAACAAACCACGTCTCTCTAGCGTCTTACCTGAGTCCTGTAGCTTTGACAAAAAATTGGCCATTTTTGGCCATTTTAGCGCCAAGTCCACTTTTGCCCGGCCGTACAGATGGCTGGCCGGGCCGGGCAGCGAACAAATATCAAAAAGGTTCACTTTCGGGGTATATACGTTCAGAAAAACCAAATTTCACCTGCTGAAAATGCCCAGATCGTTCTAACACTCCGACAGAAAATTGCATTTTTCCAAGCGTGACTTACACGGAAAAAAACAAAACAAACGGAGCTAACTTGTCCGGAAGTGAAAATTTTCAAAGTTGGAAATTTTGACCAAAACTTTTTGGCGACTTGTAGTACTCGTCGTGTAGATTCCAACGATACCAAAATTGTCCAGTTTCGTTGAGTATTTAGCTGGCACGGAGCTCGAACGAGTCTCCAAGGGCCGCACTGAGCCTTTTACACCCATATTATAGGGGAGCGCTCTCGCGCTCCCCTATAATAATTCATGAACAGACAATGCTACCGAAACATCACATTTACAATCCTTAACAAACGACAATCTAAAGCTAATGGGGATTATTGACATTGAAGAAAATAACAACGACGATGAATCATCGGCACGAAACCAGCGAGATTAAAGATCAATAGACAGCACACTTTGCAGATCAAAATACTAGTATGGAGTTCATGCGTTTCTTTCGTTTTAACTGCAGATGAGACACTTCTCTGGGAATGGAGAACATCCTAACATAGTCCACACAACACAAGAGAAAATAGCACAACTGCGTTGATGCAGACATAATAGCGTTCTTACCAGGAGTCCCATGATCACCATGGGAGAGGCGACGTTTAACCTGGGGATTATTGTGAGCAGAAATACTACGAGGCAGCTTCAGTTCGGACTCAGGGCGAGCAGACATCGGGACGCCACCGGAACCAGTCCCACCGTCCCGTCCACCAGATAAGCTGCTCTCTATCGCATCGAGCTAAAATATAGCCGGACCAAAAAATTAATCAAAAATGTTCACAATAAAGTTAACACATAGAAAAACAATAGTAAACAAACGATACGTTGTTTAGCTGAGTATGTACTAAATTTTCACTGAACACAGTTACGTATGGAACTGTGAAATAATATTTGTACAAGCTACAAAGTAGTCTGCAAAAGTTACATACATCAGATTTCATATCAGCTAACAGCATGTACGTGGCATAGGCGTCATCAAATTTCTTCTGATGCAATGACTCTATTACCACTGACTTATGATATCCCATTCTTTGCAGAATTTCTAAACAAAAATAATCGCCTTGAAATCTACACAAAAATAAAAATACCTCCCTCAAACCTACATAACCAACCAAAAATGTGAAATATAAAGTTTTCAAAAGTCCAGAAGTTATAATGAAGAACTGAGAGGTCAGATTAAAAACTTTTATCACCTTAATGTCCGCAATTATAGAAACCACCATGGGGAAAATGACACGTTGCAACTGTTAATATCACGTGATAGAAATAACATGAGGACTTGCCGTTACATGTAGTAAATTTATTCATCCACAAAACTTTATTCCATACACATAGTAAAAATAACAGTAATTAATGGCAGGTAATTAACCTCCTCAGAAAATTTGCCCTGGGAAGCTAGTCCCGGTTACTTTTTTCTCCATTGTGTGAATGTATTTTGTAGGTTTTGTGTGAACACATGTACGCACGTAGACAGGTGCTATCGTATTTTAAAGTAAACATTCAGCTTTCTGAATACAGAATACAGAAATGGTCAGTCTATAATACTTACCTAAAGTGGCAGCGGTAAGCTTAGGATCCTGCATATCAAATGGCACTTCCACATAGGGCTTCAAGTCATCACCGTCGTAACCCATGTTCATCCATTTCTCGCTCATAATTGACTACAATTGCAGAAAAATACACGATTACGTGAGTGCAATTGTTTGGAGCACATGCTACGAATCCTTAGTAATTCCTGTGTACTATTGCTAATACTAATTGTCATAAAGCCAGAAGTTAATTCAGACCAAAAAGCTGAAGTAAACCACCAACAGGAAACTTTATCCTCCACTATATTTACCTCCAGAGTAGATCGCTTTAACGGATTCAAGACTAGAAATTTCTTGAGCAACACTTCACAATCTACAATCAAAATATCCAAACGTTTTGACATATAATAATCTGAATTATAATAATCCACATTTATCTTACACACAGACCTGTGACAATGACAAAAGCATGTACAGAAATGATAAGCACACTGTTCGCCTGTTTCAACAAGTACTGCAGACTAGTCCTCAAACAGTGAATTGAGTGGTGAACGTTAACCAACGTCACGACATTAATTATCACACTCATACAATTACAAAAAAGGCTTCACTTACCAGTACTCATATAAAATGGAATCCTGTATTTGCCACGAAGGACACGCTCCCGCAGTTCCTAAAAAGAAATTCTCAACTTCAGCTGTGACGTTAGGTTTATTTAATAACGAATAAAACGTTTTGGCGAAGTCCAAAGTTCAATCAGTTTGCAATATATTATAGTTTTCCGACAATTATGACAAGCTAAGCCACAATGACGGTGTACCTTAAGATTTTGTCCATCAAAGGGAAGAGAACCAGAAACCAGTGTATAAAGGATAACACCCAAGGACCAAACGTCCACTTCTGGACCATCATATTTCTTACCTAAAAATTATATAGTTCTTGGTCATAGCAAAGCAAATCAATTTGACTGATGACGTAAACAAACTTAACGAAGCAGTCAGACATCCCGCACTCGGTTGGAGATCCTCTTCTTTATGTGGCTTTTATCCGTTTACAAAATCATGAGAAAATTATGCCAAGTTGTACCGCAGTTAATATCCATCTATGTTTTGAATACCTCATGAGTTATTAGTAAGAACGCTTAACAAGTAATAATTTGAAAATGTCTGGTTATCTGGGCGTTTTGCCCGGGAAACGCCAACTAAAACCATTTTAAAAAATTACACAAAAACGAAGAAAATTAGTGTAGGATTTTTATGTCCAGTGTCTAGTATGTTTTATGTTTGTGTTTCTAGATTTCGAAAATGCTTCCATTTTTGCCGTTTAATTCATTTTCTAATTTAATTTTTTAATAATAAATTTTCGAAACGGAGGAGACTTCTCAAACGAATTATTCTGCCGGCTACTACCGGAGAAGAATTTGAAAACGGAGGGATCAACAACCGAACTTCAGGCATCTGTCATAAGAGAATTTCCGACGCAACTTAAAGTGTTAGTGTTTCTATGTTAGCCCAATTATGGGTTGTTTATAGAACACCGTCTATGCCTAAAATTGATTCAGTGACCTCTTTTGTACATGAATTTAATAGTGTAGAAATGCCTAGATCTGCACCTGTGTATGTACTTGGAGACTTTAATTTACCTTATATTGACTGGACTTATACTAATCTACCAAGTAATAATGCGGATTTGATGATTGTAACTAGTTTTCTGGAGCATGATTTTAGCCAGCATGTCGAAACAGCAACTCATATTGATGGAAATGTACTTGATTTAGTATTCTGTAATGATAGTGATACTCTGCTTTGTATTGATGTGTTACCTGCCTTTTCAACTTCTGACCATTTTGTAGTATCTATTTCCTTTGGTCCATTTAATGCGTTTGCAAATGAGACTATTCCGTCGTACAACTTTCGCAAGGCAGATGTGGGAGGGATTTCAAGTTTTCTTTCCGACTGCAATTGGGTTGGTCTGTTTGAAAACAGCCAAAACATTGATGAGATGTGGGCGACTTTCAAGCAAAAATATATACTTGTTTCTCGCGATTTGTTCCACTGAAGCAAATAAGAAAATCCAAGCAGCTTTTTAGTAAACAAACTAAGAAACTGCATCACGTGCAACATCGAAAGCATAGACAGTATAAACGCTGTCCCTCAGTAAGGAATAAAAAGATCTGGCTATTAGCAGCACAAAAGGCGAGGCGTAGCAAAAGAAATGATCTGTTTAATATGGAACAAAATATTATTAACAGCAGGAATGAAAATTTCTTTTGGTCTTATGTCAAATCAAAACTAACATCTGTTTCAGGAATCCCCATCTTAAAAACAGATAGAAACGAACTTTTGGTTAGTGATGAAGCTAAAGCAAAAGCTTTCAATGCCTATTTTGCATCTGTTTTTACTAATGATGATGGCAGTGCTTTTACAGTAACCACTAGGACTAATAAAATTTTTGATTTCTGTAGTTTTGACACTGAAACTGTTTTTAAGCATCTGAAAAGGTTGAAACCTAAATTTAGCTCGGGACCAGATAATATTCCTCAGTGGTTTCTAGTAAAGTTTGCTAAAGAATTAGCACTGCCTTTATCATTAATTTTTACTTTCAGCTTTACGGAAGGATGCCTTCCAAAAGAATGGAAATGTGCAAAAATTGTTCCTTTACATAAAAAAGGTTCAAAGTTTAAAGTACAAAATTATAGGCCAATTAGTTTGCTCTGTTCCTGCTCAAAAGCAATGGAATCCGTTGTTGACGAAGCCATAGGATTATACGCAGAATCTAATAATTTGATTTCAAACAATCAGCATGGATTTAGGGCTAAGCGATCTACTGTTAGTCAATTGTTGCAGACGCTGAACGAATGGACTTATGCTTTAGACCAAAGAAAACTTATAGATGTGTTGTACCTAGACATTGCAAAGGCATTTGATTCTGTTTCTCATGCAAAGTTACGTATGAAATTGCAAAGTTACGGTTTTTCTGGAAAATTATTAGCTTGGCTAACTGAATACTTATCAGATAGGCAGCAGTATGTTGTTATTAATGGAACGAAATCGAGTTTAGAAAAGGTTGTATCTGGCGTACCTCAAGGGAGTATTTTAGGACCTCGTTTGTTTACTCTGTTTATGAACGATGTTGAGGACTGTTTAATGTGTATGTATGCAAAGATTTATGCGGATGATACTAAATTTTATTGCATCTACAACGATCTGTTGCTTTGTGATTTTGTACAACTGGATATTGACAGTGTAGCAGAATGGGCAAAAAGAAATCAACTTAAAATTGCTTTTCAAATATAATTTTTTTTTTTTTTGGAAAAAAAAACCCCCGCCAGACCATACTTAATGGAAAAAGTAATACCCTCGGTAACTGAAGTGAGAGTTGGGGGTTTGTTTCTCTCGTCATTTCTAATCTTAACCTTACTGCTTTCTATTTGCAAAAGTTGTTTTATTGTTGGTTAATCTGTTTTTTGAAATTTTTATTCTTGGTTCATCAAATTTTTTTGTATAATGTTGTATACTACTTTTACTGGGCAAAGTTAAAAATGCGAAACGGGGGTGTGGGACCTTTGTTTGAAAAAAAACACGAAATTGGATAAAATTCTAAAAAGCTTCATCCCTCGCATTCCCCGCTTTTTTTTATTTTTTTTTTTTATGATTGTTTGGACCGCTTGGGGCTAAAGTTGCTAGAATAAAGAGAAAAACGAAGAATGCCTATAAAGTTCTTCATAATTTTATAATCTTTGCTTTAACTTGTTTTTTTTTATTTTTTTTATCTTTCACAATAGGTAACAGTGTGAAAATAGCTAAAAATTTGGTTTATTTTGTTTTTGTTGTTATATTATATATTTTTTTTTTAGGTATAGGTGAATAAGTTTTGGAACTGTCTCACTGAAGCCGTCGTGAAAGCACCCCCGAATCATTCTTTTCGCAATATCATAGCAAAAACTTCATTATAACATTATTTAGAGGGTCGGGGGGTCGTGGTCTAGTGTCTGGCCCCCTCCCGTCTTTTCACCCTACTTTCATTTTCTCATTTTTTGTATTATTTTTTTAATAATTTTTTTAAATTTATTTTTTCTGTTTGAAAATTAATAAATAATAATATAGAATTAGTGTGGAAATATATATCTAACCCTCGGGGAGTATTGCAGGTGTGGATCTATAAAACTAGAAGTCAAATAAGAATACATGGATAAAAAAATGGGTTATTATATGGAGATTTCTACAAGGTTATTACAGGGTTGAGTCTTTTTTTCAGATGGTACAAAGTCGTCCCAGGTGGTACAAAATTGTTCCTGGCTGGGGGGACAGATGTGTACCAGCCTGGTACAAAGTTGTCCCAGGGGCAGGATTCTTAACAGGGGCTGGTACAGATGTGTACCAGCCGGTACATATGTGTACCAGCCTGGGACAAAGTCGTCCCAGGGGTAGGATTCTTAACAGGGGCTGGTACAGATGTGTACCAGCCGGTACAGATGTGTACCACCTGGGACAAAGTCGTACCACCGTATTAAGGGAGAGGTGGTACACTAATGTACCGTCTGGTACAATAGTGTTCCATGACCGTAGAATATGTTCCTGAGCACGTAGAAAGTCGTGGTATAGCTCAAATTGCAGCTAGCGGCGCGATCTTGCTTGTGGCGACAGGCAATTCAACAGAAACGGTGATTTGTATCGAATAGTCAAAAAACTTAATATGTCTGAAAGTACAAAAAATTTCAGACAACTTAGTAGGTGTTTTCCAAACTCTAACAACCCATACTTTCAGTCTGGTACGCATGTGTACCATGTGGGTGCCGTGACGTGTTAGGAATGTACTACGTCTAATGAAGTGAGTAAAGTTAAGATTAAGTTGAGCAACTAATCTCTTATGGCATGACTGGTGAAAGTGGGAGTAAAACGATTAGGATAAAGAGCGAAACTGGGCTTTGTAGATATACCATATCTTGTTCTCACAAGTTCCAAAAACCACATTTTCGAGTTGTCCGATGGCTAACATGGAAGCGTCGGGCGGTGGTGCCCATATTTGGGTAGCCATGACTCGTGAGAATGATGAACCACCGGATTTAGTCTACTTTGAAGGATACATGAAATTTTGTGGACGGACAATTCCCAAAAGTGTATCGAAACTATTGTTTCAAAGTCATGGTCTGAAATATGGGTATATGTCAAAGTCTTCTGAACGATTGTCTGAACCGTTTGCGGAGATTTGGGTATCGTTAGAAAGCTCTTGATGCGCTGATTTCAGAACTGCAAGACATTACTTGAACCGTTCAGATATGCGACCTGTGCGGCCCAAAAATATCCGATTTTCAGCAAAGTCAAAACTTCCCAAAGTTGATTTTTCGAGTTGTCCGATGGCATGCAAGGAACCACTGCGCGGTGGTACCCATATATGCGTACCTGGCATCCATAAGAATGCTAATCCACCGTACTTTGGCTAAGCCGAGGCATACAAGAAATTTTGAGGAAGGACATTTCCAAAAAGTGCATCGAGACTTTTAGTTCCAAATCTAGGTCTGAAATTTGAGTATATGTCAATGTCTTCTGAACGATTGTCTGAACCGTTTGCGGAGATCTGGGTATCGTTAGAAAGCTCTTGATGCGCTGATTTCAGAACTGCAACCCATTACGTGATCCGTTCAGATGTGCGACCTGTGCGGCCCAAAAATGACCTATTTTCAGCAAATTCAAAACTTCCCAAAGTTGATTTTTCGAGTTGTCTGGTAGCTACTATAGACTTACCGAGCAGCCGTTTTCATATTTGCGTACCCAGGACCCGAGAAAATGCTAATCCACCGGCCTTCCGTTAAAACACTGCATACAAAAAATTTTGAGAAGGGACATTTTCAAAAAGTGCATCGAGACTTTTGGTTCAGAATTTTGGTCTGAAAGTTGGGTGTATGTCAAAGTCCTCTGAACGATAGTCTGAACCGTTTGCGGAGATCTGGGTATCGTTAGAAAACTCTTGATGCGCTGATTTCAGAACTGCAAGCCATTACGTGATCCGTTCAGATGTGCGACCTGTGCGGCCCAAAAATGTCCTATTTTCAGCAAAGTCAAAACTTCCCAAAGTTGATTTTTCGAGTTGTCCGATGGCTAACAAGGAACCACTGCGCTGTGGTACCTATATATGCGTACCTGGGACCCATAAGAATGCTAATCCACCGGCCTTCCGTTGAAACACTGCATACAAAAAATTTTGTGGACGGACATTGTCAAAAAGTGCATCGAGACTTTTGGTTCAGAATCTTGGTCTGAAAGTTGGGTGTATGTCAAAGTCCTCTGAACGATAGTCTGAACCGTTTGCGGAGATCTGGGTATCGTTAGAAAGCTCTCGCTGCGCTGATTTCAAAACTGTAAGCCTAAGCCTGATTGGTTGAGATTTGCGACCTGTGAGACCAAAAATGTCCAAATTTCAGCAACATTGGAACCTCCAAAACTCGAGTTTTTGAGTTGTCTGGTAGCTACTATAGACTTACTGTGCAGTCGTTTTCATATTTTCGTAACCAGGACCCCAGAAAAATATAAAACACCCGCCGTCCATTAAAAAACAGCAAACAAAAAATTTTTTGGATGGACATTGTCAAAAAGTGCATCGAGACTTTTGGTTCAGAATCTTGGTCTGAAATTTGGGTGAAAGTGAAAATCTCCTGAACGATAGGCTGAATCGTTTGTGGACATCTGGACATTATTGGAAAGCTCTTGCTGTGCTGATTTCAAAACCGGAAGCCAAAGTCTGATTGGTTGATATTTACGACCTGTGTGTCCAAAAATGTCCGAAATTCAGCAAAAGCAGAACTTCCAAAAGTCGAATTTTCAAGTTGTCTGATAGCTAACTTGGATTCACTTGACGGTGGTGTCCATATATCCGTACCCAGGACCCATGAGAACACTAATCAGCCGGACTTCTTTTAAAACATTGCATACAAAAAAGTTTGAGGAGGGACATAGTAAAAAAGTGAATCGAGACTCTGTGTTAAATTTCTCCTTCTTAATTGTCGTCTGACTTTCGATAGAAACTTTTATTGGGAACATATGTGTACCAAGTACGTCAGGAGTCCGTCTGAATTGGGTTAAAATCTTGAAAGTGGTACACAATTGTACCAAACATGAGACTCTATCAAGAGTCAGACGAATCCCAAGATTGACCTGGTACATATTTGTACCAAGTCATTTCAGAAATCCGTCTGAAACGTGTTCGAATATTGCAACTGGTACACAATTGTACCAGTCTTAAGATTCGAACAACAGTCAGACGAATTACAAGATTGACCTGGTACATATGTGTACCATGTCATTTTAGAAATCCGTCTGAATCGTGTAAGAATCTTGCAACTGGTACACATTTGTACCAAAACTAAGACCACAAACAAGAGTCAGACGAAATCTTCGTTTGAGGCAGTACATAATGTGCCCCAAGGTCCTTGCTTCGACTTCGTTTGAAGCGGTACATATGTGCACCAAGACCACTGCTTTCACTAAGCCTAACCCCAAGCCTAAGCCTAACGACCTCAGGAGGCAACAATCCAGGGACGATATAATACGACACGCATGTGCTACTAGGGGGATGCTAGGAGATCGGGGAATGTTACTTCGGGCTCCACGCGATGAAAGGAAGCAGTTTTTGCAGGTTTAAAAATTTTAAAACCGGTGTCTCGTGAAAACGGTATATATTTCGCGAGTTACTAGAAGGTGGTGAAAAGCTGAAGTTGCCGCTTCAACTAGGGAAAAGGTCCAACTAGTTCACCTGAATTTTATGGCGTCAGCCGTTTGGCGGCATTAACTTGTTGCAATAACATTTAAGTTGATGTGCACATATATAGAAAGCAATTGCCGGAACAAAGCTTGGGCCTGCCTGCGATCTGCCAGATACATAACTTGTTGAAATTACAGGTGCCAGCCGTTTATTCGTCTGACTGACGTTAGAGCCCTGGGCTTGGTACCTAGTTGTACCAGCCAGATACAGTATCTTAGGCTTCGGCTTTTACAGAACTTGTTGAAATTACAACAGTCAGCGGTTGATTCGTCTTACTAACGTTAGAGCCCTGGGCTTGGTACCTAGTTGTACCAGCCAGATACAGTATCTTAGGCTTCGGCTTTTACAGAACTTGTTGAAATTACAACAGTCAGCGGTTGATTCGTCTTACTAACGTTAGAGCCCTGGGCTTGGTACCTAGTTGTACCAGCCAGATACAGTATCTTAGGCTTCGGCTTTTACAGAACTTGTTGAAATTACAACAGTCAGCGGTTGATTCGTCTTACTAACGTTAGAGCCCTGGGCTTGGTACCTAGTTGTACCAGCCAGATACAGTATCTTAGGCTTCGGCTTTTACAGAACTTGTTGAAATTACAACAGTCAGCGGTTGATTCGTCTTACTAACGTTAGAGCCCTGGGCTTGGTACCTAGTTGTACCAGCCAGATACAGTATCTTAGGCTTCGGCTTTTACAGAACTTGTTGAAATTACAACAGTCAGCGGTTGATTCGTCTTACTAACGTTAGAGCCCTGGGCTTGGTACCTAGTTGTACCAGCCAGATACAGTATCTTAGGCTTCGGCTTTTACAGAACTTGTTGAAATTACAACAGTCAGCGGTTGATTCGTCTTACTAACGTTAGAGCCCTGGGCTTGGTACCTAGTTGTACCAGCCAGATACAGTATCTTAGGCTTCGGCTTTTACAGAACTTGTTGAAATTACAACAGTCAGCGGTTGATTCGTCTTACTAACGTTAGAGCCCTGGGCTTGGTACCTAGTTGTACCAGCCAGATACAGTATCTTAGGCTTCGGCTTTTACAGAACTTGTTGAAATTACAACAGTCAGCGGTTGATTCGTCTTACTAACGTTAGAGCCCTGGGCTTGGTACCTAGTTGTACCAGCCAGATACAGTATCTTAGGCTTCGGCTTTTACAGAACTTGTTGAAATTACAACAGTCAGCGGTTGATTCGTCAGACTGATGTTAGAGCCCTGGGCTTGGTACCTAGTTGTACCAGCCAGATACTGGATCTTAGGCTTCGGCTTACAGAACTTGTTGAAATTATATACATGAGTCAGACGGTTGATTCGTCTGACTCTTGTTAGAGTACGTAGCTTGGGACGTATGTGTACCACAGAAATAACTGAATAATGAGACTCGAACAACATTCAGACGTCTGAAATTCTGAATTTTCAGACACTCAGACGGTGCGAAACTGGTCTGAAAAATTTTTTCAGACGTGTTTTTCGGAGGCCTCTAGAGGTCGATGGTGTGAACCAATTTTGTCAGTTTTGGGTGCGCTGGAAAGACCAGATCGAGCTCGTCAAAATGAGCTATTACATGTCCCAAATGGTTCAGACATGCGTCCACAGCGGCCGTCTGAAAGTCGTCTGAATCGTCTGAAAATCGGCATTTTAACACTGTCTGAAAGTGCCTCCGTGTAATAGTCCACCAATCAGCCTGATTGACAACGTTCGCTTCTAACTGACTTTTAGAAGTGAAGTAATATAGGTTAGTTGCGGTGCAGTAGAGTTCACCTATTCTGCGATGAAATTTCTTTGATTAGGACCTGAATTATAGCACGATTGTCGCTTGAAGTCCAACATTGATTAAAAAGTCTAGTATTAGGTAGGCATTACTAACACATAAATTGCCTTAAGTCTTGAAACACAGCGGAGAAACTTAAGTTTTGATGGGTATTAGTTACATTTGATTTAAACATCTGATATCGACGAGCGGCAGAATGCATAGATACACATGCCAAGATAATTATTTTGTGGTCGCAGCAGGACCATATTTAGGTAACTATGGCCACAGCTGGCTCATTTTGCACAAAGCTCTTGCTCGTTGCTCTGATAACACAGACTAGGCTTAGTGTCTTACTCTTTTCATTATGTACTGTTGGTTACAATAACTTCCCCCGGCAAAAGATAATAATAATATTAATAATAATAAGGACTAAGGGGAGTGCTAAGCATATGACGTATTTTAAGCCTAGTTTCCAGACAGTTCGATCCGACCCAGTTTCAATAACAGCTGTCTCGCCTTTACGCGGCGTGACTCAAATCAAAGTACAAAAAACGAAATGACTCAAAGAAATGACTCAAATGGAAGTACAGCTTCGAACTACCTCTATACTACCTTTACCTGCACACATATATACACATATACATGTTTACATATAATGGGCTGTTACCATCAGGTATCCAGCCTCGTCGAATATTTTCAAACTGGTCAAAGGCATCTTTTGCAACGACTAGAGCAACTTTTCAGTACTTCTTTAACCATTCCACTATTATCAATCTATAATGTCACAGATGGCGTCTCCGGTCTTAAGACTATCAACTTCTGTATAAATTAGGGAATAATTGACCTGCAGACAGAAGCCGCGGATCAGTAAATTTGTGTTTAGTTAGTTTCATTAGATTTGACAGTAGAATCAACAGAAAATAGTTTCACGGTAGGAGGCAGAAATGGTAACAGTTTGCACCTTTCCTATCTTATCTGTCAAGGAGTCTACAAGGAGCACACCAAGCCTGTTGTTGCCCAGATTCAGATGTCCAAGGTTTGTAATACTCCTAATGGCAAGAACCTATTCCTAAAATAAGAAACTGTGAATATAAACATATCACTTTGGAGATGCCAGCAACAATGGCCAGCATCAACCAACACAATTATTTGACATAGCTGTGGTCGCGCAACGTTGAATTGTTATAAATTTATAATAACTTATATTATAAAATAATTTATTTATAAATTTGGCTTTTAACCATATATTTTTGGCAGTTATGAAGGTATGCTATCTTTCCATGTGCACGAAGCTGTCTTTTTCATTTTCAGCCTGACCCGTTTCTTACCACAACAGTGTCGTTAATGCCGCAATTTCGCATATCAAGTGTCTCCAGACTCCAAATTTAGGCGAAGATTTTATGCCCGATTCTTTAGTGTTATCCCCACCTGATTCCTTACCTCGTTGTTCATTGCAGTTCGCATCAGTCAAAATCTTCACAGGTGGGCTTTATTTTGATCATTGATCAACCAGTCCAACAGAGACTTCTGAAAGAAAAGCAAAACATAGTCAGTTTGGCTTAAGTTAGTGCATGACTCGAATCTAAATCAGGTTTGTTATGTCAACTGAATTCTAGGACCTTTTCGCGCCACTGGGCATTACAATTTGCCCCTCAAAAGTCTAAACTCTCGATTGCCGCTTTTCTTTGTTTAACTACGTAGTTCCTCATAAAACGAATCGACATGCATTACCCTTCAGCGTTCACTCTCACTTGCACGGTATTCGCAAAAGTTTTCTCAGTAGTAGAGACATGTGACTTTCATGCTACGTGATTTTATACCGGTTTGGAGTAGTGCCAGCTTAGTAATGATGTCACTTTGGCCCGGGTGTTGGACAAAGATGACATAGAATATTGGACAAGTTTATTCATTAAACATCTGCATCATTAAAATTTATACTTGCAAATTGTCACAAACCATAGTCAACATTAGGTCCACGTTGCAAATGCACTGTCCAAATACACACTCATCAAATTCCTTCCGTTTCCATCGATGGCTTCACTGATCGCTTCCATAGCCCCGGTTCCAAGCCTAGACATGATGATGTATTGTGCTTGCAGGTGCTGGTTCTGTGGGAATGCTGCATCCACTAGAGCCTGGCCTGCAATAAAGGATGCTTATAAGGGAATAGACAGAAAATTAATAGTTATTATTCAATTAGCAGTGTAAAGGACATATGATTGCATTCTTAGTTGCTGATGGTGTTGTGTGTGTGTGTGCGTGTGCGTGTGTGTGTAAAAGCAATGCTCAAAAATGATAAAAGCTTGATACGTGAGCATTAAAATGATTCTGGTGGCTGGGCTTAGACAATTATTTGCATTAGCATTAACATTAGCACGAGCAGAGGCAAAATTCTTTAGTCATGACAGGAAGCTGAACCGAAAATAGATTTCAAATTTGAGCTCAACGGTGCAGGACATGGCAGGCAGGTGAAGTCTTTCGATCAAAGCAGGGAACTAGGTTGATTCACTTTAATTTTCCCTTAAAAACTGAAAAAAGATGTAAAATAAAGTAAATTGTAAAATGTTGCGAAATCGGACCCCAAGGTTGTCGAAACCATTAAATGATTTCAGTAAAAATCGTGCTCTAATACAGCACGAAACCTTGGCTGGAATTACACCTTCCTTGGTACCGCGGAATCTCGCAGTGATGATGTACTCAAAATATTTTGATAGACGTTCAATGGATCAACATATAGACGCGGAGAGATTAAACTGAAAATATTTGAAACGGTTGGAAAAACGAACAGTCAGGTATTCCATTCATCCAATCCATGATTTTCAGAAACCTTCTGTTTTGTCACAGGTATAAAATTGGTATCGGTGGTACATCCATCTTTAAAATATTAGGTAAAATTAAGACTCTCGCTAGCAAAAAACATCCAGAGTATTAGTAGCACAAGACAGAAATAGGAAGATTAGTAAAAGCTTCCAACTGAATTTACATGTACATTTTTCAATTTTTCAATCTAAGGACATTCTATAATATTTCCAAGTGTACCATAAGGCTAGAGCGCCTGCACTCGGAATTGAAATTCTAAAATCGCATCCAAATGCAAAACTTTAAATGTCCGCCGTCGGTGCTGAAAACTGGACGCTACACAAAAGTTTACTTCTACTTTGGTAGTCAAATCATAGGTGTACATTGCAATTTGGTTATTTTATCTGCATCTGAGTATTGGAGCTCTCTCAGACAAGTTTCCCCAGAAAAAGTTTAAACAACCACTTACCGAAACCTGCATCCTTGCGTGTTATTCAAGCCTCAAAACTACTGTATGTTTCAAAGCTTTCAGAATACAAAACGATCGCCCTTTATGCCCAGATGTCTTCGGCCAGCGCCAAAAGTTAGTTCAAACGTTATTCGCAGTTAGTCTCTACATTTAATTATTATTAAATTAGATTATTTATTGAAATTCAGTATGCCTGCCAATCGAATACAACGACAAATTCAAAATTTCAACAATTCGTACATCCAATTAGCAAATTCGATACCATTTTAGCAGGATACAATGAAGGAGATGATGACGATGATGATAAAGTTGCGACCGATGAAAAAGCCAAATGCATGATTGATATTGTAAATACGATGTTAAAAATTATTGGACGTGATAAAATGAAGCCAGTAATCCGTGCCAACAACTTAATATATGGTATCGGGATAATTTGGACATCAACTTAATTTGCATATTGAGCTAAATTGAGAGCTAACATGTATAGTAAATTTTGAAACTGATATTGGAAAACATCAACTGTGGCGTACGCCCAGTTCCCATTTTAACACTTTGCATTATTAATTACTCAAATTATGTGAACAAAACGAGTTGTTGAAATTACAATTGTAGTCAGTTATGCTGTATAGAGAAGACAAAATTGTTTACGCGTTTAAATGAAACAGTGTAATGTTAATCTAGAAACTTTTCAGCAATTTCAAGTCGTTTTGGGTTAGTTTGAAACAGTTGTCATTAATGTTTACAGTCATTACAGATGCTTCGACTTACGTGCACAACCACAGAACACGATTTTTACATTGTTGTTTTGGGCTTTGTGTATCCAAAATGAGATGACGTGAACTTATTTGCGGCCTCAGCCTGAGTGTTTTTTAATAACAACGTAATAGTATCTGTTGCACGAAAATAAGAGGTTAATCCGGACAAACCAACTGTTATTGTATAATGTTTTGTTATTTTAAAATTTTTTCTCTAATTCATGTTGTTCACTCTTTTGGATGCTGTTGAAACACTTAAGCTGTGGCCAAAAAAAGGAAAAAGTGATCAAGTTGAAATAAACTGAGATTAAAAGTAATGTATCATTAACGTACCTTTTGTAATGATGGACGACAACTTTTGCGTTTTGTTTAAGGTGCTGGTTTCCTTTCGGGTATTTTTGACTCCAACGGCTTTAATCCTTTACGCAAAGGGCTAAAACTTACGAAATAACCTATTTCCGTGCTCTTTAACATTTTAGGACCAGTCCCGTATTCTTAGGCCAAAAGAAAGTTTTGGTTTTTGGGTTTACGCTCCCAGTAGGTAGACAAGACCCGCGATTGGTTTGTATGGCTGGAAAGAGGGCAAGAAAATGAACATTTTTATTCCTGCTGGAGCAGGAATGTATAAAACGGAAACTTCTATGTTAAATGCATTGTGAGTCATTTCTCCATTCAGAAGCCCTATCTTCAACACAGGGCTAGCTTAGGTCAGATTTTTTGCATTCGGATTATGCAAACTAGGTTTTAGAACCCATTTAAGCAGCAGAACTGAGAGCCGTCGCGCAGTCTTCGGCTGTCAGCAATCTTAACGGTTGCAGATTTTTGAGCACCAGTGTAGTTTAGGAGCTACACATAGGTGCATTAGGGAATCAGATTAAGTACTAGCTTGCGCTGGACATCACCAGTTCAGCCTGACATAGCAAGCATAGGCCTGCTGTCCCTGGTGAGGGAAGTGAAGTGAAGTTTTAAACTAAACCTGGCGTTTCCAACGCTTCGAGGACAAAACGACTCCAACGAAACCAATTTCGCAATTGAATAAAGAAAAGGTCTACAAAGGAATACTGCCCCTTTTGGGGCCTACTTGTTGCTCATACAACCTTTGAGCTATCTCGCTATCTAGCTATGAGTGGTTAAGTCAGTCTAAGCAAAAAACTGTTTTTAGGGTCAAAAATGGCCATTTTCGAGGAAATCAGTTTTTTCAAAATTACTGCCACATGTTAAGGACAAAATTGGCTTAGTTATACTCAATCGATACATCGTCCAATGCACATTTTATGAATGCCTATTAGCCGGACTTTATTGCTTTCAGCTAGGGATTTGGCCGAAAAACCATTTTGGCAAAACTGCGATTATTCTGTTTCGAACATCGATTTCTCAAAAACTCCTCGACGGATTCCGGAGATTTTCGGCAGAATCGAAATTCGCACTTCTGCGGAGGGGCGTTTTTCTTGGTTTGGACTAAAACATGTTGAGTAGCAAGAAAACTCAATGCGAAGTTGCGAAATTTCGTGTTACTGTGCATTTGGCCGATTTTCTCGACCGTTAAGACCTGCTGAGCCAAATCCGAAAAAACGTAGCTCGGCCCATATGTCCTTCATATCGTGGCACAAGAAGAACTTTTGGCCGATTCTTCAGTTTTGAGAAACCGATGTTCAAAAACGTTTGCTCTATATTCATCCTGTTAGATGTCAGCATGTCAGAAAATTTCTGCTATTTTTTTGCTGATTTTGCCAGTTCTGTAAGCTCATGTGAATGTACAGATAATAAGCTTTCAAACGGTGTATAAAGCTCTTTCCAACTCCCAAAATTGCGAAAGTTATAGCGTTTCAAAAAAATCACCACAAAGGCACTGCACAAAAGGATACCACCACCTTAACTAACAATGAGTTTACTACAGCTAGTTCAGGATATTCAATTTGCATGAGTGGTTGATTGAGATTGTCATTCCTGTTGCTATGAATGTTAACTTCTTTACTGTAAACTTAACCTAATTCTACTATGCAAATTAGTTTGTAACGAACTAGTCTATTTTCAGTCTAATTAACAGCTCCAATCTGACTGTCTAGACTACCATATTTGTTTGCTTTTTCTTGCCTTTGAGGCAAATTAAGTTGAGATTGCTTATCCACTATTAAAGACACATTTGTCTCTACAAAAACTATTTCTAGGAATAGGTTTATTCTTAAATGCATTGTAATCTAATATATCAGCTACGTACTACAAATATCTGTTAATTACCGAGCAGTAGTAAGCATGCAAACAAATCTAGCCATGGGTTAACTAGGCGGTCTAAAAGGAAACAGAGCAGAAATAGCTTGACTAGTTTTTTTGCTAACAAAGTTTCTATGGCCCTATTTTTTTGAAGATCAAGCATATTATATTAAAATTAATCCGCACTGAAAATAGTACCTACACTTAAACGGGGCAAATTGATTAATTTAAATTATTAGTTTAGATCAATTAGCTTATTATGCCAGCTAACTAATTAAATGGGTTAAACTGATTAAATTTAATCCTTGCTCTTTTAGCAGTTGCACATTTTATTGAATATGCATAGAGGGGTTTAGCTCAATTCATGTTTTCATAACTATTGTGGATCAGTCCCAAATTTGGTTTTGCATTCTCCATTCTCTTCATGATTTCCCTTAGCCTGCGAATAAGAATTCGGTGGAAAGTTTCTATGCAAATAAGCTTACATACCAGCTTACGCTCATTTGTAACTGTGCAGTTTGCTTTACAATGTGAAGGTTAAACAGTTGCACAAAATACAACAAAAACTTCGGCAGTAATAGTTCCTATTTCAATACACGCTAAAAGCAAAATATTTAATGGGGCTAATCATGTTCCGGATTTTTTCAGCCGGCCTGACAGCACTCATCAAAATCTCGTAGGTTCAGCACAGGTTGGCCTGGCACGGTAAAACAAAAATTTATTTCCCTGATAATTACGAAAAAATGTTCCCAATAAAATAGTATGGTATTGTTAAACAAAACTGTATTTTTTCCTGGGTCTTCTACATCTAATGTTAGCTAGAGTTGTTCCAGGGTTGTGCAGCAGGCTTTGGGCACAGATCCGAATCCGTCCGGTTTAGGCCCGGTTCAGAAAAATTTTGTAGGGCCTGACCTGGGGCTCGTTGCATAAAAGTGGTTAGTTGATTAGTGATTAGTGATTAGTTGATTAGTGTAGCAGTTTTTCGAGGAAAACTTTTGCTGCACTTAACCATTTTTGGAGCTGTTGGTGCCATATTGTAGCTGTTGAAGTGACTTGTCCAAAAATCAGGAAGTAGTTAATTTATCCTCACTGACACCGCCAGGCAAGAGAAAATATTGAACGCAATCGTAATTTCTTCACTTTTTAAGCTGGCATCATTCCAATTAAATTGTAACTTAATTTAAACACTTGATTTCATTAGAATGCTCAATGCGCTTCAAGATGACATCTAAATTGTTGTCGTAGCCTATTCGTAGGTTTGATTGTCCGGGAAAAACTGCTACACTAATCAATTAATCATTAATCACTAGTCAGCTAATCACTTTTATGCAACGGGCCCTGGTTTTGGCTGGACTCGGCGTTGATGTCTGGGTCCACTAGGTCTGCTGGGCTACCGTGCCTACCGGGGTCACCGGGTCTACTGGACTCACCATGCCTGCGGAGCAAACTTTTAACTCTGGGGCTTAAATTGCTCAAGCTGCCATATGTTCATTTCGGTCATATTTTCAATGCGGTCATATTTTCACACTCAAGATATCTATTGGACCAATAAGCTACGCCTCTGCCTGCAGGGGTATCCATGAAATTGGGATTTTTGGAATATGGGACATGTCCTGGAATTGGCGGTTGGGTTTGTGGCCTTAGTGGTCAAGAAATATATGATTAATGTTGGTGGTCCCTTTTTGCTCTATTTTTCGACCATTTCCGACATTGCTAATTTTCACATATTTTGTAGTCCGATTGGTATATTTTAACAAGTTTTGGAAATTAAAGTAGAATCTCTTGCGGTTAGCGAGTAATTTCACCTCAAATTTGATGTCAGCATATATTGACATAGAAAACGGGAGTTTCAGTTTTTGTCTAGTGACAAAAAATCTCGAAACTGGGCAAGGATTATCAGCATAATTTGGTATCGTTAGAATCGTCTATTTAGATAATGTGACTTGTTGGAATTAGATTTTTGAGTTAGACCTTTGAGTTTTTAAAATAATTTTGAAGTTTGCTAACTGTGACAGTTGACGTTTTCATTACTGAAAACTGGGGGGATTGCGAGTTTGATTAAGCATTACAAAGATTCTAAGGCTTAATTAAAAGATTCAATTCAAATTTTTCTTTACACTGAAGCTTCGTAATCGCAGATTGTATCAGGAAAATTGCCTTAGTCTAACTCCACACCCTCGTTTTCTCCCATGATTCCAATTGCAAACACTTAATAGCTCGCAAACTCGCGGATACGTGCAGGAAACAATTCTTTATTTAAACTTCATACGTGCGACATATGTGGTAACGATTAACGAATGTGTTAAAACGAGGGAAGTAAGTGACTATCCAGTTTTTCATGATGGACCCCCCTCCTCAAGCTTGCTTGTTTGCTCGACCCCATCTTTGCTCGACCCCATCTTCACCGTCCACGTCTGTTGGGTAAAGCTTCGAGGAAAGAGTGTTTGCCGTACCGACTGCAAAATCTGCACTTTAAGGTGCTGTTAGTATGTGATTCCTCGGTTGGACATGTCCCTGTTCCTGATAGTTTCGTACGGTTATCGATGCCTGGTGCAAAAATTCAGCATGACCTCAAAATCACAAGATCCAGCATGCGGGTGAAATTCCGTCTTGTCATTGTGCTACGCTTATGCTTATTAGGCTTAGGCTTATTTTTTCCCAGACACCAGTATAAGCAAGGTAAAACTCCAGTTTATGCTCATTACCGTGTTCTCATACTTGTCAATGTTTGCAAATTCCGTCGGTCAATTTGAAACAAGGTCTTCTCATTTCGTCACTAAGCACCCTCAGATAAAATTTGGTGTCTGTGAATTGATACCCCGACACTGCAACGTTCCTACGGCCGAGTCTTCTGCATTGAGTGGCATTCAAAACTGCGTGCCCGTTACTAACCACAGACTTTTCTGTTATCATCCCCCTCTACGATAAATTTTCATCCTCCCATTTGTTTGTACATAATACTTTACATCTGAATGACTTCGGCAGTGTTCAGTTAGGTCGAATACTGTCTGCCTATGAAAATGATCGACACACAAGTCGAATTTGCACATGGCGTTTTTGTTCCAAATTACGTAGTGACTGGTTCTCGGGGTTGATCTAAGCTCTCGGCGACACACCGACATATATCCATCTGGAAACTTCTAATAAATGCCCTAAAGTTTTTTATTGACGAAACATCGAAAAATGAGTTCTTAATATATGCTACGTTCAAAACTCCGAAATTGTACATTTCGAGCCATTTTATTCAAAATCCGAAATGCATGGTATTCTTGTTCAAAACGCAGAATGAATAACTCACGCATTCAATTCGCGAAATGAATGGCCTGTCATTCAAAACACGGAATGGACAGCCCCTGGCTATACAAAACCCGAAATAGGATACTGTTAAATGTTTCTTAATTAGAAAAGCTCCAATTAGGATTGTGTCTCACTCAGGCACAAAGTAGTTTCGCTGAGGCACAGAGTGCTTGTGTCAATTACTCGAAATTGCATGAAATTGTTCATTTAACCCATCAACGTTGAACCATTATATGTTATATACTCATTTATTACTCGGAGTTAAGAATCCATTTTATGTCAAATTTTATCTAACATTTTCTCTTTTTAATAAATACACTGAAACTAATTTTGTTTTTCAAAAAGTTTTTACTGCATTTTAGAATGAAGGCAGTTTTGCAGGCTGAATTAACTTTTTTCGTGTGACATCGGTTAGCACATTCGATATCAAATAGCAGGGGACTCTTTTTAGTTATTATGGAATTGCTGCTCTTCCTTATGGAGAATTCAGCTACAATGTATGCGCAATCTAGATTTTGCCTGTTTTTTGATCCTTTTTAGATAACCATTTTAGATCTAACCGACATCTCACAAAATAATTACTTCAATCTGCAAGAAATCTGAAAAAGTGCACTTATTCTAAAATGTGGCCAAACCTTATGGAAAACCTAAATTAGTTTCATTCTATTAATTACAAACAGAAAATGTTAGCTGTATTTTGATATAAAAGGGATTGTTAACTCCGAGTAATGAATGAGTAATATATAATAGTTGATGAGTTAAATGAGCAATATTTGCGTAGTTAACGCAGGTAAATGGAGCTTTTCTAAATGAGAAACATTTAGCAGTATCCTAATTCGGGTTTTGTAAAGCCAGTGGCTTAGCATTCCGCGCTTTGAATAAAAATGCCATTCATTTAGCGACCTGAGTTATTAATTTTGCGTTTTGTATAAGAATGCCTACGCATTTCGGGTTTTGAATAAAATGGCTATTCAGTTCGCGAAATGTATAATTTCGGAGTTTTGAACGTAACATATATACTTCATATTATGCGTTTTCGATATGCTTTATGTCAGTTCAAATTTAAGCTTAAGTTCAAATCTAAGTTGCTTATAAAAATCCATGACCCTGGAACTACATTTGCTTCCTTAATTCGAAAGAAAGCTTCTTTATATACTTCATACTGACAACTGTTATAAATGAAAAAGCATTTATTCTTACTTGAACATATAAATTCTTAGATACATATATTTAAAGCTAAATTTTGAAAAAATATGAAAGAAATAGGGTTTTAGCTGGCCGAACCGGTCGGCTGATTTGCCATCAGTTGGTCGTCGGCTTTCGTCAGTCGTCGGCCGGCCAGCCATAAGATACATTAGCTGGTCGTACTTAAACACTAAGTTCTGCTACATAATTTCAAATATCTCCTCCTTTGTGTTATTCTTTAATACAAACACAGTATAGGTTGCTAATCTGTTAGTGAAGCGAGCAAACAACGATGTCCATCAGAGCACAGTGCGAAGAAACGGTGAAATTAAACCAATCAAATCAAACCGGCGCCAGGAAAATGAACAAACAGCAACCAGACAGAAGGGTTTCAGCGAAAGAAGATTAAATCTTGAAGGTGCATGGTGCATTTACGCCTAAAAACTTTTATACATAATGTCTATTTACTCAGGTTCAGATTAATTCAGAACAAATCAGATTTCGATTTACTTTGGTGGCAGGTTTTCGAAATTAGATAGCCAGATAGCATTTAGTCATCCCGTCCCGGCCCGATTTGCTCCCTTTATATCCTCAAACTAAACGGCGACAGGCAGTACCGACGGACCGAACTATTAAATCTGGCGTCACCAATCTCATTAAACTTAGTTAATTTATTAAATCACTGTATCTATCTGTAATTGAACTTTCAGATACCACGCAATATGTCGTCTAGCGAAGGCTAAATATAGGAAAATTCTTCGACCCATCAGAGCCTTATTTGCTTTGGTTCGTGATTTTTGTTTTTGTTATTTTTGTTGTAGGTTTTTGTTGTTTTCTATTTTCCATTTGTCCACTGTCACAGTCGCAAGGCTAGGACAGTACATTTGCCGTACGCGTTATGTCAACGGATTTTATTAATTTAAAAATTATTTAGATTTAAATTTAAAATCTAATAGAGTCTTTAGTTGATGAAATTTCTCGATCAGCTGTCATTTAATCTTGAACACGTCGCCTCCTAAACGTTCTCTTAGGAAAAGACCATGTAGATAGTTGCGCTATGTTTGTCAGTAAACCACTACTTTTCGTGCCACAATATATGTGGTGATTAGTTATACCAACTTGCAGACTACTGTATTGAGTTGAACAAAAGACTACAAACCGCGATTGTTTGGGAAAGTCACACGAATCTGACATCTTGGAAGTTGTATAAATATGAAGTAGTAAATGTTATTTAACTTTGCATACTGCATTGGTCTTAAGGAAAATTGTCGTCTTGCCCTGACTTTCTGACGATTGAGTTACTTTTGGCACAGATGTATGGGATGATCTGGTCATTGCAGCCGTGTGCATCTGTCGCGATTATGTGCCCAATGCCCACAATTTTCCCAACTACCGACATCATTATTTAAAACTTTTGTTAGCTGGTTGGCATTTGGTATGATGATTAGGCTAATGTGCGGCTAAAGGTTCATCTTCACTGTCGAAGTCTGAGTAGTTTAGTTGCAATGTGTAAAACCGCCAATTGTATATATCTGAATTCGGGGATGTATTCCACAAAAAGTTATAAGTATATGCCGATCCGCTCCTGAAGCGATATGATAAGTCAGAATCAGAACTCAAACAGAAACATGTAGCTGCAGTACAAATGTTCTCTGAGTAAGACCAAGAGTACATAATGATAAAAGTATGACAGCAGGCAAGCTCTCTGTTATCAGCTGCAGGTACATGCTCTGCACCTAACGCCCTACCCTCCCCACGCATCGGTACCTAGTGACCCCCACAAATCAGACCACAGAGAAACGACCCTCCCCCCCACAAATCAGACCCCAGTCAACCTCCCCCCCCCCAAAATAGGACCCCAGTTAACCACCACCCCTAAATCAGACATTAGTGTATTTCACTAGGGTCTGATTTGTGGCGGGGGTCAAATCCACTAGGGTCCGATTTGTGGGGGAGGGGATTGACTGGGGTCTGATTTGTGAGGGGTCACTAGGTACCGATTTAGGGGGGGGGTAGGGCGTTAGCGTGCAGAGCATGTACCTGCAGCTGATAACAGAGAGCTTGCCTGCTGTCACAATCTTATCATTATGTACTCTTGGTAAGACCTACTACCTCTGTTCCTACAGTCTAGTGTTAGAAATGAGAATACTGTTGGATTTATGGCATACGTCAGGAATCGAATTTAGCAATTCATAGATGACCTTGGTTAACATGATCTTTACTACGGCATACAATAAGGCGGGCAAAACTTCCATCTGACTTGCACCTTCAATGGTTCATCTGCAGTTGAGTCTGCGAGAGTATAGCAAAACACAGAATCAATAATAGTACTAAAAGTAGACTCCAATGCATTGTTTGCTGCGGATTAAATGTTACAATTTTGTAGAAACAGTTAGCATTCGGATTATATATGCCTAAGTTTGTCCATGCGTTCAAATTTATGCCATTATGGCAACCATGTATTAAACAATTCTGAAACAAAGTATGACTTTTCGATTATACCGTTGATCGGGCAAAGAGTGTTTTAGTATAAACGGATGTTCTTTACAAATTGTGAGCCTTCATCCGTGGTCATCAAAAACGTGATGTGAAAGTTCACAGATAATGCTGGGAAACTGAAATGACTAGAGTCTGCATAAAATAGACCTAACAAACTTTCGCTTGCATTATTAAATCTGTATATTTTTTAACAATGAATTTCATGAGCAAATACAAAACACTAGTGCGAGAATACAGGAAATAATCTTTGAAATTTTATTAAAATTTTGTATTTGTAGTTAATCTGTTGACACTAGCGAATATAGCGAAAGATGTACATTGATCTATAAAATTCTACATGAAACAAAATCTATTCTGTAGGTAAGCTATACTTTTCAGAAACGAAGGCAATGGGACAGTTGTGTAATTCTCGATTTATTTCCGTCAGGTTAAGCGCAGTTAGTGCCTTTTTATTAAGAGATTAAACGGATTAACTTAATCGGATTAATATAAATGGATTAACTTAAATGGATTAAACAAATCAAACAAGTATTCATAGAATCATGGATTAAAACACTTGAACGGATAAAGCTAGGCAGTTTAGCTCGAGGATTAAACTTTACTCATAGAATTCGTAAAACGATTAAATTTTAAGTTAATCCGTTTAATCCAATTTATGAAAAGGCCCTTAGAAATTGCCGTAACAAACGCTTGTATTTCTAAACTTTGACTTATTTAGCCACTACTGCCAGTGGTTTTTTGGTTTTTACAACCGTCTAACACTTCAAACTGAGCCGACACCATAAGTTTTGCAAGTCAGGTTACATCACAAGCGGTAATTCCCAAATCTAGCAAAAAGTTGGCATGATATGCCGAAACTTTCCAATGGGACCATCTATCGAAAATGTTCTACCCTTGCAACACTCATATGTTCCTTATGTAGATAGTAAAGTGAGCACTTAAGGTGCTGGTTCGGGTATTTGCAGCAAATTTTGAAAAACAGTAATTCGCTCAATTTTTGGAGTTCAACAATAATTTTTATATCATTTTAAAGCTTAGAATGTGCTTGTTACAACTAGGTACAGTATAGCTGTCTCATTTCAACTCTTCGGCTTAAACAACATAATATTTGAACAACGACTTGCAATAACATGAAAACAATTTTTGAACATGGATTTCTCGAAGTGTGGGAAAACTCACGAAAAGCGACCAGTTCAGGCTTCAAAAGAAACGTCTTTTCGAGGGCTATTTTTTCTGAAATTGTTTAACGAGTAAAGAAGCTCAAGATTTTGAGAAGAACGTAAATTTGGTCCGATTTTCGTCAAAATTTTCAAGTTTGGACGCTTATTTCTCTCGAACTGAAAGTCAAAATGCAAAACCATGAAAAATAGCCCTCGGCAATTGTCTCAAAAATACACGTGTAAAGCCGTTTTTTAATTGATTGCATGAGTTGAGAGAAATCCGTGTTCAAAACAATCTAGTTGCGATTTTCAAAATTTCACATTTTCGCTGCTGTGCGCCGGCAGAGATACCGCAGAGAGCTCTCCTTTGGGCGTAAGATGTCCCTTAGGACCACAAATATGGACAATACTTGACCGACAAACCAGAGCTGTTGAAGCTGTCGAAGTCTTGCAATATTTGATTTTCGAAAAATGGCCGGTTTTGGACCTCGAAAATCAATTTTCGCTGTTATCCCTTAAACCTTAAGGAATCAAAGAAAACTCTCAGGAGCAAAGTTGTAGGTCTTAGTGAGAGGATTCGACTGACTATAAGTTCATCCATGTAGGGTGGTTACAGTGCAAGTTATGGTGGAATAAAGCTAATTTCTCCAAAACTCACATTTTCAAGCCGCGACTTTTCTAACATGTTTTATAGGGTAAATAATGTAATTGTAGCAAATTTGAATAAATTTCAACGACAATTGCGCTTTTAAAGCCCAAAAGTACACGAACCCGAAACAGCACCTTAAAGGGGGAAGGATCCATCGTGAAAAATATTTATATCTCGGATTTAGCTCATTTTAACACATAATCTAGCCACATATGTCGTACATTTAAAGGTTAAATTTTGAGTTGTTAAATTTGAGATTTTAGAAATTTTTAATCAATAACGTTGGTAGTTGTGAAAAATGGGGGGTCGGGCACATAAAAGCTACGGCAGCACACGGCTGAAGGGCGGCTAACATCTCAGTACCCGATATTTTTTACCACATCCATGCTCTATATTTGTGCCAAAACGTAGGTCAATCAGGCAAAGTCGGGGCAAGTCGATTTCAGTAGGTCCCCCGTTAAGGAAAAGCCCAGTTCATGTTTGAGTAGCTGAGGCCGCTGCTATGGAATGATTGAATAAAATAAATTAATTCGCAAGATTATGTAAGAAATGAAGTAGTTAGAGAAATTATTTCTGCTCAAAACTCACCTGCACTCAGAGCCTGCCCGAAAGATTTATTTAGCCTCGTTTGGCTACATATTTGACACATCATTTTCAATTCAGACACTAATACGACACTAACATGCCTAGCATGCATCGAATTAGGTTTATTCGGTTTACCTTTATGAAAATTCTTTCAGTTTAATAGAGCACGTTAACACTACTTTCCAATTTTGAGCACATATAATTAGAAGTAAACTTCCTAATTTTGTGAGTTTCATCACTTTCTATAAACCAGGTTTTTACACTCCTGATATGTAACCAGACTTTCATTCAAAGAATTAATGAATTTTGCATTTTCTTTGTGTATGTATCCGTGTACGTATACTTTACCAAAAATAGGTTTACGTACGACTAAAATTTCCACTTTTATGTCTTCGCCATAACTTTTCACTTTAAATCACATTCTTCGCAGAAACGCCAGCAAAACGCTGTTGCCTGTAGCTGTTTGTCGACTGATATAAAATAAGGCAGATTTTAAAACTTTGAAACTACCATTTTTGAATTGAGGGTGTGAGGCTAATTTCAAAAATCATTTACTATTGAATAATTTTTCGAAACTAAAAGCAAACATATATAGAAAGCTTTCTTCCAATATGTAAAACGCGTGTAATTTACAGCAAGCATTTCGCAGTAGGAAAGGCGTCTGGTACAAACCCAAACAATGCTTATCGACTGAAGCAGGAGAACAAGCAGGCTCCTAAAAGGGGCATTATTCCGCTTTTGAGCTGCGGCATATAAATATAACTTGAAGACCGATTAGCACATATTGCAAAGCATATAGCAAGATTTGTGAAAGTTATTTGAATTTGTAGGAAGGTGAAGCAGGGGTGGAGGTAATTGAATTGTAGTTTATGTGTAGCTGCACTGCAGTATTGAAGGGGGTCGTTTTAATCCGAATTTTCAACCATCCACTTTCGCAGATTTTGTACTCCCATGGGTACGCAAAACAAGACGAGAGCGTTTTTCGTAATATTGTTTCTATCGTTTGTAAAACCCTTCAAAGACTTAATCAAGCATCAAATACAGCATCCATGCCACATTAGATACACATATTTGACTTAGTTCTGCATGCATTCAACCACCATTTTATACCACCACTTAGTTCGGAATACACCCACAGATAATTAAATGGTACCGGGTACAGAAACTGCACGTAGGAGTTCTCCGCCTCTGCTCATTTCTATAGGGCTCTATGCAAGTCTGAAGCTTTCATAGTTGGAAATTTCGTCAAAGTCAATTTACAGCCGAACAGGATATCGTGGAATCAATACACCCACAGATAATCAAATGGTAAGTGGACTGCCAGCTTACAGTCATACTTACGCGAGACAATACTGACAATAGACAAACAAGATAGCAAACCAGACTCTACTTTAATCAGACAAACACGACATTATATAGTGTGAAGTACTATGTGTGTACCTCTGTAATAAACTAATGTCAGACTCCAGTAAAGATTGCAAGTAAGAGTTCAGTGTGTGATGTTAAGTCCTAGCCAAATATGAGAGAAGGAGCGAGAGTGTTATAAATTAGCAGATACAAGTGGAGAGTAATTATCTATGGGCCCTAAGCGACCGTCCCTAGATCTAATAGACTTGAACACCGCTAGACTTTATTACACTAAACATCAAAGACTCATACCAATTCTTCAACAAATACACGAAATTGCTATAAAAATAGTCAGAGAGCACGACCGTAGAATAAACACAGTAAAGGGGAGGACGTTACTCTCTCCCAATATCCTAAACTCAGTCAAAACGGCACCAACCCAATAAGTCAACCCCCAATTTATCTGACTCCCCGATGACAACCACGATTGCAACTACGACTGACTAGACCTACACTTTCTTCGTTTATATATACTTTGTGCTACTCGTGTAGCTAGCCCAAAAGAAATCACTTTTATCATTCATGAAACAATTATCGAAATAGTTCAAGGTTGTCTGATTCCATCGAATAAAGTATACTTTACATCGCATGTGTGAAGCTAGCACAACATATAATTTTGAGTGCTGCGCTGCTGCGCAGCTAGCTATCAGTACCCCAATGGGTAATATCCCACAATAGGCCAGCACATTGAAAAGTCTAATGAATTGTTGGTACAGTGTTTACACAGTGAGTAGGGTTACATTACCTACTTTAAGGCAGTACCATCTCATAGCTTTTGCGCAGCCTACCCGACAAAAAAAAACAATCGAAGCCACGACATACATGTAAATGAATACGGTCTACTCAATTGAACAGCCTTCCTTGCTTAATCTTTCAAAACAAGTCCTCAGTGGTTCAAACGATTAAATTTCAGTTTTTCGAAGATAACTTGAAACAGGTGGCAAATATGCGATTGCGCCCAGATCCATTGCAATCATGAAAATTATTGATTTACATAAATATTGCGTTCATTAAACAATTTTAATAATTTCATATTTTAGAGGTTTTTGTCATTATGATTAGAATACGCAAAACTATTTTGCGAAGACAGAATTCTTTTCCATTTGGTTTAATTTTTGAAACCTATAGGGACCATGTGCACAACAGTTTTGGTTTCAGGATAATTGCACGTGAATGTTCTGATCATCGGTCAAAATTTTTCAAATTCTGGAGGGTTTTTCGTTTAAGCTAGTGTTGTATTCCTACCATAGGGCTACAGGAAAGCTAAAGCTATGTATGTCGTGGCTAATTAGTCTTCCTTTACTGTGCCACACTGTCAGTTTTTATTAAACCAAACAACTATGACAAATTTTATTAGATTTCTGTTTGCAATGACGAGAAAGGGGGACTGATTGTATATGTTGCCCAAAAGGTAGTTACCGGGCTTCTGATTAGGATATCCGAAACTTTCGAAACATAAACATAAAGCATTAAGGTTAGCCACAAGATGACTTATGCTGATCCTCAGCTGACTCACACCAAGGTTTGGCACGCATCTGAAACCCACCAACTTTCCACATTTCAAGTCACTTAACATATTGTCTTGTGACAATACACATGACTATTTGTTTCCATGAAAAGTTTGGTGTTTTACAGCAATTCTTTGCGCTTGGAGCTTGAAGTTGGTCAGCATTCCTGTTTTTAAAATCAAAAATATGGAACTGGATATTTTAGCAATTTTTTATTCAGCAGCAAAGGAAAACCGAAGTGTGGGGTGGGCTCCTCAAATGAATGAAAATTGATATTTTTCGAAAATAACTTGAATATAATTCAACAAATTCGAAATCGTGCTAAAAATATTGTACATAGTCATGCTAGTTATCGCTTAACACGAACTTGTATTAATTCAATTATTTTCAAAAAATGTCGTGGCTGATTCCGAGCCGCGTAAAACTCTTTCAAGCAGCTGAATTATTTAATGCGTCGTCGGAGCAATGTAGTACTTCTGGATACTTGTTTACAAATAACACCGACCCAAAGTTTGCTCAAACATTTTGCATCCAAACTTATATGTGATATAGGCGGTCGTATTATGTAATATCAACAGACATAACGCATAAGAGTGTGACAAGCGTCACACTCTATGCACTGACGGCTGAAACTATGCTGAAACTATGGGCGGCTTACCCCCTCCCCAATTTGACCCCTTCTCACACTGCCCGTATATAGGTACATAGTCCCAAACGGGGGGTCGCTCACTCACTTAGTATATTTTCTCCCTAAATTGGGCACCTGTTAATTTCAACATGTAATAATACAAAGCAGTGAGCGAACCCCGTTTGGACTCCGTACCCATAGGTGTGAGAGGGGAGTCCATTTGGGGAGGGGGTAAGCTGATAGCGAACATAACATAGTTTCAGCCTTCTTTGCATAGAGTGTGACGCTTGTCACACTCTTATGTATTATGTACTCTTGGTAATATTGGGTTAACAACCTGCTTAGAGTTGAGGCCAGGACAGCAAGGATATGAATGAGTTGAGCTTTTGACAATGGGCTATTTTCAACGATCTTAAATGGTGAGCTTTGCTGCACCTCAGTATACTTCGTCATACACACAGCACATTTTTCAATCAGATTTCCTTTCACGCTGCCAGTCAGATGAAACACCCAGGGTTCTGCAACGTCCACTTCAAATAGAACCATACCAACATGATGAATTCTGAACTCAGAGTTTGGTGGACCATAGCTTCTTTTGAACACGCCAACACTGCCGTCCCGCAGATCCTCAATACTAACGGGAGAGAAATATTGATCAATCCAAGTAGAATTGTTGTATGTTGCTAGGATTCGGGCTTGCAGCTAAAATAATGAAAGCCGAATTCATTCAAAAATTGTAGAAGTTGTGGATTTGATGTACGTAAAAGACTTGACAGTAGTTTCTTCACTAGAAATTTCATGGAGGGGTAGGACTAAGCGTCACCTGAGGTCCTGCCGATTGTGATGTAAATGGAGCCTCCCCTTCCACCTTCTCCCTTTTTGTTCGGTTGAGTTTTTCTATGGTTTCTGTATTTGTTTCTTCTACAGTTTAGCTTTAACCACGGTGGGGGGTCCTTTGGTCATTGTTTGGTTACCGTGCGTGGGTGTAAGTTTTTTCACTTCAGAATTCTTTTTTCTCTTTTTTGAGTGATTCTATTTGGGGTGTGGTGGTGCTCACTAGCCCGGCTTGTCCGTTCTGTCAAATGCTGTATTGTATACTTCTTTTCGGGTACTTATCTAGTTTTGTTTAAAATGTGGCATTAGCCTTTCTTTAATCTGTTTACCTGGTTTCTTCATTTAATCTGTTGCGAGTTTCCCTTCTAAATATTTCCGTTTCCGCCATGTTGTTGCCTTTACATACCTGTCATTTTATTTTCTCGACTCTTTGCAGCTACTTTGATATATTGTGCTATTTATTTTTGTGCTTTAATTTTTCGGCATTTCTTCAATGATTCTGTATTATATATAAAGGTTTTATATAGCATGTGGTCTCGCGGAGGCATATTTTTGGGTTGGGTTGTGTGTTTTAGGTTTCACATTTGAAGGTTTGGTTCAAGTTAGTGGCAATAGTATGATTATAGTAGTAATCTGCTACAGGAAAGAATTTCATCGGAAAGAGTACTGCTTACCAATGGTACTGGCAGTTGCCGATTTTTTCATGAGTGTAGCCCAATTAAATGCGGGTATTTACCGCATCTATTTGCTCTCGACTAATCAATCAAATGATATGGTATCTAAATGGGACAGCATTAGTAAACTCCAGTCAATACTCATGTTTGTGGGCAGTTTCGGAGTACCGACTGCTCTATTCTTGGTGTCTTTGGATCGACTTGTTGCGTGTTTGAGCATTATTACATACTCAAAAATCTCTTACTGCAATATTACTTACAAATTACAAATTACTGCTGGCATGTCTAGTGCTAATGAGCTGCAGTCTGTTTGTAGTACTAGCAGCCTACGTGACTACGTATTATACACCGCGCGTTCCAACTGTTTCAAAGTTTTGTTTCATTTCGTGGACTTTGACATCTTCAATACATAGCCTTCATCGACATTACCAGTTCTCGTTGAGTTGTTCTAGTATCATCGTTTACTCTATGGCTTCGCTACATTGCAGGAAAGACTGATTTCTTTCCGAAAGCATGAACAGAAATAAAGAACGGCAGTTGAAGGTGACCAGAATGCTCGTACTGGTTATTGTGTGTACATTTCTTTTCAATACGCTGCCTTATTTAACTATTACCGCCATACGTGACCGAACATCTGGCAAAGCTCGTTTTGTCTTGGGGACCACTCCATGGATTCTTGTCAACCTTAACTCAGCTAACAATGCTTTCATCTATATGGCAAAGAATAGAGAATTCAGACTGGCTACGTGGTCAATAGTGTGCGCCAAATGTGCTAAAAGCTCCACCTCTCCAATAACCCCAATTCAGTTGCGGCAGCTGGTAAATTCGTAAAAAAGAAAGTTGTACATCACAGAAAGCCGAGGCACATTAACGCTGAAAACAAACTATGTATTGAAGACAACTATCAGTTTCCTCTGTAATGATTACAACTTTAATCGATTGTATATACAATATTATGTTTAATATTTCCACATTTACAAAACCACAGTAATGGCGTTTCAAAGCAAATGGAAATTGGGATAATAATAAACGGAAAATATATACTTCCTGGCAATAATAAGCATTATAATTCCATTTGTTTGGTCTTAGACGGAAATATTGGCTAGACATTTAACGCTTACCCAATTGTTCAGATGCGAATTATTTTGTTTCCATTATGTTTTATTATCTACACCAAATCTGATGTATGTTTGCTAAGTAGAAGGGAAAGGCAAATAAGAAACGCTTGCTGGTGACTGGATGATAAAAAACTATTTCTCTGGAACTAACGAACTATGCGGGAAACATAAGAAAATAATGAAAAACGCCTACCTGCTATCACTAAGGGCGAATCCTTCATCCGAACAGAGAGAGCCAATGATCGCTGTGAGCGCTCTCACCGAAAGAGTTAACGTCTGGAGCTCCTGCCTGGTTTTCCAGGAAGAGGACAGCCAACTCGGCTCTATCTGTACTGCATCATAGCTGGGGAATGTTTTTATGAATACCTCTACGACTGTGCTGTACTTCAGTAGCCTGTGGAACTCCGTAGAGATACAAACAGCATTAACATGAAGAGAATGATGTAAGCGCGGGCTAGCACGCGGATCCTCGAAGGATACAAAACTTTATTCATAAGAAGATAATGAAAACCGCTAGCCTGCAGTCACTAAGGCCTAGCCCGCGTTTACCTGCTTGATGTAAATGCTGTTTGTATCTCTATAGAGATCCGCGAGCTACTGCAGTCCTCTTTCTGTGCAGAGCAGAGTGCTTTTGATAAAAGTTTGTCTGGCTATGTTGCAGAATAGAAAGAGCGAAGCTGGCTTCCCTCTTCTTGGACAATCAGGTATGTGTGGTATGTGTGTTCAGTTTTATCTGGGTAAGAGAGCGCACAGCGCTCACAGCTCACTGCTGCTTAAGGGGGGTCCATTTTTTTGGTCATTTTTTTGACATTCTCCGAACTCGCTCATTTTTATATTTTTTATTTTCCAAAGGCTATATTTTAACGAGTTTCTAAAGTTAAAGTTGTAAGTCTTAAGGAATTGAGTATTTTCACCTCAAAGTTGAGATTTCATGTGTTAAACATAGGAAATAGAAAAGTTGTCACTTTTTCACGTGCGTCGGAGAAATCTCACGAATGGCAAAATGGATCCGTTCAATCTTTATATCATTTTAATTCCATGTTGCCAAACTGTGATTTGTAGGAATTGGAATTTTAAATTATATCTTTAAAAAATTTTAGTAAATTTTTGAAAATTTGAACTAATACGAAATTTTAATACTTCAAAAATTCATTAAAATTTTTTAAAGACCTAATTTAAAATTCTGATTCCTACAAATCACAGTTCGGAAACATGGAATTAAAATGATATAAAGTTTGAACGGATCCATTTTGCCATTCGTGAGATTTCTCTGGTGCACCTGAAAAAGTGACAACTTTTCTAATTCAACGCACGAGATCTCAACTTTGAGGTAAAATTACTTAATAACCGTAAGACTTATGACTTTAATTTTGAAAACTGTACCATGTGGACAATGAAATATGTAAAAATCAGCGAAATCGGAGAAAGTCGAAAAAGTGACCAATAAATGGACCCCCCTTGAATTCGCTTATTACTGCATGGATAGCTATGTTGATGGATACTGTGGCGTCAGTGTTTAGAAGCTCTCTGGTACTCAGGTCTTTCCAAGATATCCATCTCTTTCTCCAAGCTTTGGCAGATTGTATTCATGACAACTATCCAATTTGAAGAAACACTTGTATTACAGAATTAGTCAGATCTTTCTTCAGTAAATCCTTGTTTGTTTGGGCCGTGATTAGCTTGTTGTGGTTTTTTATTCCTGCTGGAGCAGGAATGTATAAAATGGATTTTCACTATGTTTAGCGTGTACTTTCTCTATTGCAACCTATCGAAGCCCCATCTTCAACACAGGGCCAGTACAGGAAACGCTTTTGCGGAAGTTCGTTTATGCAAATTAGGTTAGGAGCTATATAAGCGGCGAAATTCACAGACTTCTCGCAGTTGTCACCTGTAGGCAGCCACACGGTTGCATACATATTTTTCGGTGCGCAAGTGTAGCTTGGGAGCTGCACATAGGCACATTAAGAACTGCATGAAGCTCAGCCCTTAGCTCTTCTTTCATTCTTCTCAAAGAAATTCGTCAAATGTCGAGATATTATGAAACTTCAAATTTTGCCAGAGCCATCGACAACTCAACGGTGCTACAAAACAGGCCATCAGAGCTAACAGTGGTGTTCAGCTCAACTGTCAGCTAAAGCAGGGAATGCTGAAGACAAACAAAACTGAATGCTCTTCTTTGGTGAGTTTCCAGTTACCAGAAATTCAAATGTGTAGCATATTGAATGGTATTTAAGCATTGCTGACAGAACGTTTAAAGGTCAAATAAGAAATATTGCCCCGTTTTGGGGCCAACTTGTTGTCTTTGTAGTTGGTTAGCATTACTTTGACTAGGAAATACTAGGATAGAAAAATCTGGTCATTTGGGAAACAGTTGTCAGCACGCAAAGAGAGATCCTTATTTAGATTGAAGCTCCGGCTGTAGTCGTGTTCTGACAACCAGTGCTTAACTACTTAGTTACCTACCTACTACCTATGTTTACGTACTGTCTAGTAAAATGCTGGCCTCAGCCTAGTAAAGGGGAGGCCAGCTGTGACATTTGCCGAGGTGTCTCTTACGCATAGAGAGTTACGTGAATACGTGTGTGTATGATTTTCATTCCCGTAAGGTCTGGGAGCTTTCGTCGCTCTCCAAACAGCTGAGCGGCGGCAAAAGACGAAAGGCCGCAGAGGAGCAAGAAAAGGATCAGTTAAGACACTCCTTAAAGAATTAAAGAATGGAGCTAATACAAAGGATTTAGATTTAGATTGAATAAGTTAGCCTGTACTTTATCTTATTTCAGGAATGAAAAGAAGAAACAATATTGATATTGTGTAATTGTTAAGACTAATTATGTAATCGTTGTAATAATTAGTTAGAGTGTGTTTTCTTGTTGTTTTAGGCGGATTTGTGCTTAAAGTGATTAGTAAGTGACTAATAACGCGGGATTATGGGATCGCTAGATAATTTGCTTGCAAGGCAAATCTGCGGAGCATGACATATCTACGTATTTGCACTTTGTTGTTTGTAAACTAAACCAATTAGATTACACCATTGGTAAGGAAAATGTCAACTTTGACATCTCTCTCCAGCATATTGTTTTGCAATTTGCAGATTTCCATAATTATTAGTTATTCATCATTCAATGTATTTCATATTGGTGATGGTTGCTAATGTTGGCAACGGTAGTGAGCTTTTGTCTACGGATGGGGCACAATTATGGACAAATAAGTCAATACACCGCTAATCCAGAATTCTCTAATGGCTAATATCAAAATTTGCAAACTAATGTTGAAATAAATATTCGAAATAGTGGGGATAAATAATTTCCAAAAAAAATGAAATAATTTCTGTACCCTGTCCATTAATTTCCTCATACAAAATTGGGGAGGTTGTCAGTTGTAAGTCAGTTCTGGTATATAGAGGAGTTAAGGGTAGTTATTGGTTGTATTGTTTTCTTAAAATTTTTAAGCATTCACATTGCATTTTTAATTGTTTGAGACAGACTACAAAAATACTTATAGCCGTCTTGGAGTTGAACTAAAATGTTCTGTCGGCACAGCTAGCTATACGTTTGCCTCATAATAGTTGTAAGCTTGATGTAAAATAGCTACAGTGCTAAAGAATTCTACGCAGCGCAGCGTCCAGTTGGTTTCACAGTCTGAGGTAACCGGACCAAAACCGAACATAGATTGAAACATATTAATGCTCAATTAATACCACGTTTACTTGGTTAGGTCTGGAACTTTAGCGAGAAAATGTGTCCAAAGGATTCGTGCCAAACACGTTTGGCGGTTTTTCTTATAAGAGTTGCTAAGCCAAATCAACATGTCGTTCATATCCTAGCACAAAACGGAATTTTCAGGGACCCCACAAGATTGAATATCCAAGGTTTAAGTATCGACAGTACATTTTTAGCTGTTGCAGATAATTAAGCTATCTTGATATTTAGCTATTCCTTGAAATAAGTGGTTTTTGTCTGTAAAACAGCCGATTTTAGCTCAGGTTTGGGTAGCGATTATAAACCATTAGCATTTATTTTATTTATTTTATTTTATTTTATGCCGAGCTGTCAGAAAAGGCAAAATTCTGATAGAGTTCGCTCTGGGCAACATGGACTACAACAGTGTTCCTAGAGTAAAGCGTATTAAACCTTCTCTGATGGAACTAAATGTCCCTGCAAGTTACAACTAAGACTGCTAAGGATACCAAAACTAAAATGTTGGATTTAATCCACACATTCCTGAATCAAATTTATCAATTAATAAATGTCCCTTGTTGACATCATCATTATATCGGCAAACACACTGGTGGACAAAGGCCCCTAGTTTTCACCATCGATGGACCAGCAGATGCTGAGAGTATAATAACAAAACAAAGAACCAATAGCAAAAGTAGATTCCAATGCATTTCACTGCCAATAAAAAGCATCAATTTTAGAGAAATAGTTAGCATTTATATCATATGCCTTTTATTCAACCTATGTTTAATCGATGCATTAAATTTATTCCATTAACAAGGACTTTAAAAACTTGGCATTTCGATTATACCGTTGATCTGACAAAAATGTTTTACTGTAAATGGATGTTCGTCACAGATTGGAGCCTTCATCAGTAGTTGTCGATGATGATAACACAATATAATATCTTGCAGATAGTGGTGATAAGATAGGATAACACAGTTGAAATGACTTACAGTCTACTTAAGATAGACCTTAACTAATTTTCGTTTACACTTTGTACGTAGGTTGTTCAATTAATACGACGCGAGAAAGATATATACTGTATATAGAATTATTTACAAAATATCCAATAGCCGGACTTTAGCTGTACCAAACGTTCTAAATTGAAGACGGTTGTGTATTTCCGATCGGTTGGTTTTAAGCGCTGGTAGAAATTCCTTTTCCAAACAACTGGCCTGCCTATATTTTTAAACTTTAGCGGACTTAGAAAAGAACTACCGTACTCATTATTGCCGACAACATCCTGACGCAATCCTACAGCTCCGGAACCCACGTCTGACGCTTGTAGATGCCTTTTTGTCTGGGTTTGTACAACCTGCAAACCGAGCTGACACGACAACTTTGCAACCAAGGTTACAACGCTTCAGCCGACAAATGTAGCAAAACTTTTATATACGATGATTACAAACTGATTATCTGATCTCATATATGCTACTTATCAACAATTTGCTACCTTTTCAACATTCATGGGTTACTTCTAAAACCCATGATTAAACGTTTTTATAATCTAAGGCGGATCTCTTACGGTTGTTTTGTTTGGTAATTTTTTGTTATCATATTGCAATTCCTTGTTTTAATGCAACAACTATTTCTTTTTAGTAGAACGCGAATTAGCAGATTTTGTTTCAGGTAATATTCTGCGTTTAGGTGATCCGGCATTGGAACAAACATTTAACGTCTTTTTAAAAACCGCAAACATAGGGTAACGCAGAGGGCTTGGGGATCCACGCCCCCGCCCCCCCCCCCGGGACAGGGTGCAAACCCTACCGCCGCCGGGAACAAGTCTAAGTATAAATGGTCTGAAAATTAGTTCCTGCACTAACATTTTAAAACGCTTCATGCTCCGCCGGAATATTATAATTCAATTTATTTTTCTGAAAATCGGCTAAAACTTTCAAACTTGCCTTAAACGTGAGGATTTATTGGAAATCATGAAAAAATCGCGGAAACCTTGATGAACGATTGAACGATGAACATGAATGAACATGAATACATTTGAATGTGTTTCGTGGAAGCTAAAGCAACATTTTTTAAGTTTGATTTTGTGAAACAAGATTGACTTAAATTCACGGAATAAACTTTTTAAGGGATGGGGCCGGCTTTGTAGTAGTTTCTTCTATCGTTCCAATTTTATTCATTTTCTACATATTTCATTGTCTAAACGGAAATGTGAAGTAGGATCTCAGCTTGTTACTAAGAAAATTCACATCGATGCTGGTTTCTCATTAGTGGTAATCACATGGCATACTGTGTTGACACTCGAGTTCTTCCGTTGTATCTTCTGCAAACCTTAAGTACAGGACGCTTACCACTTGAGAAGTTATCCTTAAAGTATCCGTAAGCTCAATATTTCTCTAAAGTAGACGCTTATCACTGGAGAAATTATCTTTAGAGCTTTTAAACTTTCATAAAGTCAACGTTTCTGCAAAACCATTTTTGCACACAAGTTATTCTTATTCTACGCAAATGTAGCATTTGTAACGTCGCTGCTAATAATGATAATAATTAGTTTCTGAAGACTCCAAAACAAGACCTTAAGGAAAATTTTCAATATCGACAACTGACAATTATAGTACTGTAAAGGATGAAAATATTTTAAATTGATTCGCGATTTTAGATTCTTCCTGAACTTTCTTTCTTGTAAAGCCACTTCAATGAAACCAAATATAAGGGCATTCTTTGTGAAAGAACAACAAGTTGGATGTTTAGGTTATCAGGTGTATTTAATTACACCTGTACTTTTCTTTGAAAAGCTTGTTAATGCAAAACATGTTGATAACGCAAGACATAGCCTAATACGGAAGACAACCGAAAATAAACATTGGGTAATTAAGCTTCGACATCATTATAAGTAGTGATGTGGATCGGATCGGCGGATCAGATCGGATCGGATCGACAAATTTCACTTTGTGAAAGTAGATGAAACTTTTCAAACATGCTATTTTAGTGCTCTTTTACATTCTGAGACCTGTCACACATTTCTAGGTGAAAAGATAAGAAATTTTCGGTTTTTGGCATTATACTCTCAGTAGATAATCGATCCATTAGATTGGTTGTTATGGACGGAAAGAGGGTACAAAAACGAACATTTGTGCTTTTACAAGTTTTGAGCTTGTTGTAGTTAAGTCAGAATAAGCCATAAACGATTTCTGGGGTCAAAAAACGACCATTTTTGAGGAAATCAGTGTTTTCAAAATTACTGTTAAATCGTACGGGCAATTTTTGTTTATTTATACTCAATCGATACACGGTTTAATTGCCCATTTTATCGATACCTATTAGCTGGGATTCGTTGTTTTAAGCTAGAGATTTGGCGGAAAAACCATTTTGGCAAAACTGCAATTATTTTGTATTGAACATCGATTTCTCAAAAACAACCCAATGGATCTGCGTGATGTTTTTATGGATGAAAATTCGTACTATTGCGGAGGCACATTTTTCTTGGTTTGAGCTAAAATGTTGCGAGAAAATTGCGAGAAAACCGAGTACAAAGCTGCAAGATTTCGTGTCACCGCACGTTTGCCGAATTTTCTGGAGTATTGAGGCTTGTTGAGCCAAATCCAAAAACATGTCCCTCGGCCCATATGTCCTTCATGTTATTGCATAAAAAATTTTGGCCGATGTTTTGAGAAATTGATGTTCAAAAATTTTTGGTCTATACTCAGCTTGTCAGATCTCAGCGTGTCAGAAACATTTTCGCTGGTTTTGTGCTAATTTTTCTAGTTTCGTAAACTCATTTGAATGTCCTGATTACAAGCTTCAAAAAGTATAAAGTAATTTCCAGCCCCAAAGTTATAGGGTTTCAAAAAATCACCACAAAAGCAGTGCACAAAAGGATACCTTTTGTTGGTGAGTCCTTTTGGAGACATCAACTTTGAACCCCTATTACTCATTCATTGCTTGGAGTTACGTATCCAGTCTTATATCGAAATCGATCTTAATATTTTCTCTTCTAATGAATACAGTAACCCTAACTTTAGTTTTTTACTGCATTTTATATTTTTATTTATTTTTAATATTTTACTGCATTTTCGAAGTATTTAATTTTCCAGATTTTTTGCAGACAAAAGTAAATTTTTCCATGAGGCGTCGGCCACATCATTCGATTCCACTATCAAATTATCACTATTGTTTATTATGGCGGATTATTTGATTTCTGCTAAACTGACAAGTTTTAAATTTCAAGATTAGCGTCCGCTGCGCAGCAGGCCTACAATTTATAAAATTGTAACTCAGTAAGCATTTAACCTTTTGCATGCAATATTGCTTGTTTATAAGAAACTCTGTCTAGTGGTCAGCATTGCATTGTCAATACGCAATATCATCGCATGTAACAACATACCGCAATTCCCTGAAAGGTTAGCTTCAGGTTTCTGGAAAAATAAAGCATCTCAGTCGTAACTCAGAAGCAGGAAAAGCTAATTTAATGGTACAGGTAACCCGTGTAAAATATCTCTATTCCTGATGCTGAAACATGGAGTATCAACATTAAACAACTGCGAGAAAACATTTCGGACGATTTGACCTTATCTGAAGTATGTGCATAAAGGCAAACTTCCTGAGAATGCAGGCTGCCTTCTTCAGACACAAAACAAGCGGATATACAGTACAATGCAAAAATACACTTTAGCTCAGGTTCAAGGTTTCAATCGTTAGGTGTATTGCGTAGATGAGCCGACCCGAGGAAGTCGTCGTCTGAAACAAGTTTACATCTTGGAATTTACATCATGGCTTTCTGTAAGGGGGTACTGTCTCACGACATGCGTTATTTTATGTCAATTAGTAACACAAAGCAACAAGGTTAAAATGACTATTTGTTAGTACTAGGAAATTAAGCTATATGATCTGTATAATTTCCACATACTATCTTTGATGCTGGGTAAATCATAGTATGCTCACTTTTCCACGGCTTTGAAGCCCAAAATGCTAGCTGCAGATATGGACAGCATGAGTAGGATGATGCAAGCCACCAAAATTACCACATGAATGCAATAATCGTATACGACTAAATACAATTTTCCTTCACACATTTCATTTGGTTTTGATGCGGAAGTTAAATAGGATTGGTTAGGTTTAGCTTCTGAATCTGCAAACGTTGTTGGATGTTTCAGGGGATATTCTATTTGACCAGCATTCTTTGTTTCAGGCGGCGGTAGATTTGTGTTTGTTGGTACGGGCTTACTGAGTTGCTTTTGTGGGACTTTAGCAGTTGCTGTTGGGACAACAAGGACAGGTAAAGTAGATTTTGATGTTAATGGCGGAGGAAGTCCAGTTAAACTGTGGACAGTTGATGGTTCTTTAGTTAACTGTGCCGTTGAGGTAGTAAGCTTAATGGCAAAGGTTACATCTTGATTATGGTAGTCCGACGAGCGTATTTCCAACTTAGGTACTGACACGGTTTTGTCAGTGCTTTTGCAAGTTACAGTGTGCTTAGCAATGGGATTCGTTTTATTTACAGCCGCTGTTGTTTGATCCGCTGTGATCAATGCGGTCACTTTTATTGAGAAAGTAAGTGCTGTCGTCTCTGTTCTCGTGGATGTTTTGACAGACCTCACTGAAGTTGTAGTTGTTTCCGTGGACATTGGTGTGAACGGCACTGAAGTGAACTTCGCTGCCATAGCTGAAGATGCCGACGTTATTTTCGTCGACATTGTTGTGGACGTGATTGAACTTGGCGATGTTATTGTGGTGGTGGGCGTCATTGAAGCAGACGTAGTTGTTGTCATTGATATTGGCTTGGTTCTAGCTAACGTCGTCGCATTTAACCTTGTTGTTATAAACGTAGCTGTTGTTGTTGTTGTTGTTGTTGTTATTTTTGTCGTTTGTGTATTCATTGATATTGCTGTTATGGATGTCTTTGTAGCAGATATAATTGCCGTCGATAGTTCTGTTGGGAACATGATTGATTTTGGCTGTATTCTCGTGGACGTCTTAGCAGCCCTGGCTGAAGCTGAGGTTGATGGAGTTGGGACGAACGTAACCGATGTATACTTCGTTCGCATAAATGTTGTTGCAGAATTCGTTGAACTTGACAACGATTTCGTTATAGACGGCGTTTTCAACGTTGCTGAACTTGACGTTGTTGCGTTTCCGGTGCTTGAAACCACTGAAGCAGGTAAAGTTGAAGTTGTCATCGTTGAAGTTGGCGACTGTGAATTTGGCGTAGACATCATTGTCATAAATGTTGTGGTCGTCGTTGATGTTGTCACGGTTGTGGATGTCTTTGTAGCTGGTGTCGTTTTCGTGGCCGCTGGGCTGAATGTAACTGGCGTATATCTCGTTGAAGTTGTAATTGTGAATGTCGTGGAACTTGACGACGTTATTATCATAAAGGTAGTGGTGGACGCTATTGAAATTGACGTTGATAATGTGGTGATTGAAGTCAATAAATTTGACGAAGTCGAGTCCGTCGATGTTGAAGTCGGCGACTTTGAAGTTGATGTAGACGTCATTGTCACGGACGTAGGCCCTCTTTTTGTGGCTACACTGGTGAACGTTATGGAAGTTTGCATTACCGATGTGAATGTCTTTACAGTTGACAATGACGCCGAAGATGGTGCTCTGGATGTCGTGGAACTTGAGTTTGTCGTAGTTGTTGTTGTTGTTGTTGTTGTGGCAGTAATGGTCGTAGTTGAAGTTGACGTCGACGTCACGGATGATGTAGGCGTTGTTATTGTTAACATTGTTATTGGATTGGATTGGTTCGATGTTGTAATGGATGTTCTTGAACTCAACAACGTTGCTATGGACGTTTTTATAGACATCATTGATGTTGACAATATGGCCGTGGAGATTGTTTTGGACGTCGTTGAAGTTGAATTTGTCGTCGTCGTTGTTGTTGTGGCGGTGGTGGATATCCTTGAAGCTGACGTCAACATTATTGTCTTGGTTGTTGCTGACGTTGCTGATTGCAACTTTGCTGTAGCAGATATTGTTGAAATCATTGAACTCGAGGTTGCTGTGGGAGTCTTTATAGACGTTTTTGATGACGACAATTTAGTCGTGGATGCTGTAGTGGACGTCGAGGAACTTGGCATTTTCGTTATTTTTGTCGTTGATGTTGTGGTGGTGATGGTGGTAGTGGACTTCGTTGAAGTCGATGTCGGCGTTGTGGATCTTATGGACACCATTGACGTTGGCAATGTGGCAGTGTATGTTGTTGTGGACGTGGTTAAACTTGACGTTGTCACTATTGTTGTTGTTGTTGTTGTTGTTGTTGTTGTTGTAGTTGCTGTGGTGGTGGTGCTGAGTGTAGTTGAAGGTGATGTCGGCGTCGTGGATGTTGTAGACAGTGTTGACGTTGACATTGTTCCTGTGAATGTCGTTGGTAATATCGTTGAACCATTTGAACTTAACAACGTTGCTGTGGATGTTTTTATGGACATCATTGATGTTGACGTTGTTCTTGTTGTTGTTTTTGATGATGATGATGTTGTAGTGGGGGTGGAGGTGGTGGATGTCGTTGAAGTTGATGTCGACGTCGCGGATGATGTTGTCGTTAACATTGTTTTCATGGATGTCGTAGTGGATGTCATTGAACTTAGCAACATTGCTGTGGACGTTTTTATAGACATCATTGATGTTGTCAATATGGTCGTAGAGATTGCTTTGTACGCCGTTGAAGTTGACGTTGACGTCGTTGTAGTTGTGGCGGTGGTAGACGTCGATGATGTTGACGTCGTTGACGCGGATGTTGTGGATGTTGTTGACGTTGACGTTGTTGTCGTGGGTAGCGTCGTGGACGTCGCTGTACTCAACAACGTTGCTGCAGATGTTTTTAGGAACATTGCTGATAGCTTGGTCGAGGATAGTGTTGTAGACGTCGTTAAGCTGCTTAGTGTTAAGGCAGTAGTGGACGCAGCTGAAGTTGACGTCGACGTCGCGGATGATGTTGTCGTTAACATTGTTTTCATGAATGTTGCAGTAAATGTCCTTGAACTTAGCACCATTGCTGTGGATGTTTTTATGGACATCGTTGATGATGACAGTGTTGTCATAGGGGCCGTTGTGGACGCCGTTGAACTTGACATTGCCGTTATTGCTGTTGTGGTGGTGGTGGTGGACGTCGATAATGTTGACGTCGTTGACGTGGATGTTGTGGATGTTGTTGACGTTGACATTGTTGTCGCGGGTGTTGTCGTGGACGTCGCTGAACTCAGCGAAGTTGCTGCAGATGTTTTTAGGGACATTATTGATAGTTTGGTCGAGGATAGTGCTGTTGACGTCGTTAAGCTACTTAGTGTTAAGACAGTAATGGACGCAGTTGAAGTTGACGTCGACGTAGCGGATGAGGTCGGCGTTGTTGTCGTTAACATTGTTATCGTGGATGTTGTAGTGGATGTACTTGAACTTAGCAACATTGCGGTGGATGCTTTTATAGACCTCATTGATGTTGACAATATTGTCGTGGAAATTGTTTTGTACGTCTTTGAAGTTGACGTTAACGTCGTTGTTGTTGTGGCGGTAGTGGATGCCGATGATGCTGACATCGACATCGTTGTCCTGTATGTTGCTGACGTTGTTGATCTCGACTTTGTTGTGGTGGATGTCGTCGTGGATGTCGTTGAACTCAACGACGTTGTGGCAGTAGTGGACGTAGTTGAAGTTGACGTTGACTTCGTGGATGTGGTGGACGTTCTTAACGCTGACATTGTTATCATGTATGTTGTACTGGAGGTCGTTGAAATTGACGCTGTCGTTGGTGTAGTTGTTATGGTGGTTGTTGTTGTTGTTCTGATGGTGGTGGTGGTAGACTTTGTTGAAGTAAACGTCGAAGTCGCTGTCGTGGATGTTGTAGATGCTGTCTCAATTGATGCAATAGTTGTTGAGGTTGATAAAGTTGTCGTCGTTGGTAGATAATCTACAAAAGAGCTGAATGCTTGTTGGTAGGAATTGATATATCTTTCATGAAAAACAAAAGCCTGCATTAAAATTTTGCATAATAATAAAATTTTCTCTCACACTGTAGCATTAACAGAATTAGAAGTAGACAATACATAAGTTGGTGTACCTTTCAGCTGGCATGCAAGAGTGTGCTGAACCAAGCAGTCGTCCAGCTTCATGTTGTAGAAACCTTTCGAGTATATATTCGTAATTATGCAAGAATTATCTCCCCATTGTGGGTCAGGCTGCCCAGGTTCCCACCAAACGTTCACTCCGTCTCTACAAAATGAGACGGAAAATCAAAAAAATTGATGGACTCAAGAAGAACGCAGAACCGGCACTTTTCAATTTATTTAGTGCTGGAAAACACTCTAAAAGTAGTTAATTTTTAATCTGATCTTCCTTTACTAACTTCCAGTTATCATATAACGTAAAACTAAATTAATAAAGTTATTGCACCAGAAGTCAAGTACTTTAATTGGTCACACTTCCCGTGGCTTGCCTCATGATCCCCCTCATCTGCGCTAGAGACTTGGAGCGCCGATAGGTGCTGGGCTCCTCTGCCTCGCGTATGAGCAGTTAATGGTGGAAGACAACCCAGAGCCGAATGGCTACGACCAGTCCCCTCCAGCTTCCCGCTGTGTAGGCAACAGGCAACATAACGAGAGTCATACAAGATGTGGCTGATGAGGTGAAGCACGGGTTCTATACCAAGAGTATTGAAGTAGATCCTGATCTTCCACCTAATGCTACGACGACGTGCTTCTGCACAACGATGGAAATACGACAGTTGTTTGTTAAAATTGAAGTTTACAATAAAACACTAGGGAAATACCGAGAACAATGGAGCTATTGCTTACACCAATTTTTTCCCTGGAATAACTTGACTATAAGCAGCACCCTCCGCAGTGTCCCATTTGCCATCCAGCCATACTATGGTATCTATCATAAAGTAGACTGCCTTCACAACCTCACTGAAAGAAAACTAAACGGAATATAGTCTCTGTTGTGCATTATAATGAAACATTCATCAGCACGTTTTCGTGTTAGTTTTAAGGACACGGAAACGTAAGTAAGTAGGCTTTGCGAGATTCGATCCAACGCCTGTTGCTGACGTGTCTAGATTCCCCCTTAGTTGTCTAGATTTCCTCGTATGTGCTAGATCCTGGGCCCTGTTGCACCAACTTTTAATCAGTAATCCGTAATCAGCAATCAGTAATCAATAATCAGTGAGTTGTTTTCCGTTGCACAAGACTACTGATTACTGATTGCTGGTTACTGATTACTGATTACACTAGAAATACACGTCTTCATATACGTTTACTGATTACTGATTATATAGATGAGAAATGGGCTTCCATACATTTACTGATTACTGATTACGTAAGGATATATGGCTGATTGTGGTATGGCCCAGAAACTCAACAGAAAAAAGGACTACCTAATTACAGTTTTACTATTACATTTTAGAAATTTATAGTTTATATTTAATTTTTGTAGCTTCTCCATTTTTATTGATTTTAGTGCTTACTGTACTTACTGGCTTACCAAGAGTGGAAAACTACTACAACATATATTCATAGCGGAAGCAAAAATATTTGCTAGAAATCGGTGAAATTCAACTAAAACAAAGTATTTACTAAGTATTAATGAAAAGGTTCATGAAATATGCCCCTAATTACTGAAAAATGACTGAAAAATTAGACTGATTGTGCAGTAATCATGGTAAAGGAGACTGATTAAATTTAAGTAAAAGTAATCAGTAATCAGTAATCAGTAAAGAGTTTGGTTCAACAACTTACTGATTATTTACTGATTATTCACTTATTATTTACTGATTACTGATTACTGATTACTGATTGTAATCAGTAAAGTTGGTGCAACAGATTTTACTGATCACTGATTACTGATTAATCAGTAATCAGTGGCTGGTGCAACATGGCCCTGAAGACAAAAATACGAAAGGTCAGCAATTTAACATTACAGAAGGCCTCGTCAAAAAAGAGAATTTTCATTCCAAATTTGAAACGCACATACACAAATGCAGTCTGTAGATACCACAAACAAGATGAACTTGACCAGGTCTGCTGTCGATTCAGCAAATAAGGTCAGCTAGTTTTCAGATTTTTATTAAGCATATGTGGCTTGCGCCTGATACGACAAGAGCGTAGGATTGCTTTGCAGATTAAGTTCGAACCACGGTTTTTTGCCCCCAAAAGTGTGTCTGGACACACACTTTCTTAGCTGGACACCAAAAATCTTAGCTGGGCACAAACTAGACACGGCTAACTTTTTTTACAGAGAAGCGTCCAAAAATTTTCCGAGCAGTCCAAATGTTAAGAAGGATCTAGCTTTTTCTGGGAAGCTGTTACCTCCATCCGATCTCCCCTCTGATATTGTTTCTCGGTTGGACCGGGCCTTGGTCACCTGTTTTAAACTTGGTTAATGGTTGTGCACAGACATGTGCAGGAGGGGAAGTTCTGGGGGGGGGGGGTGAAGGGCGGCCGAAGGCCGCCGAAAAACCGGATTTTTCCGGTAAATCCGGATTCTGGGGGGGGAGTGAGGGACCCCACTGGGGGGGTGAGCTCAGGTCTGGGGGGGGGACCCCCCCCCCAAACCCCCCCCAAGCACACGTATGGTTGTGCATCTAAGTACTATTATGCTTAACATTTATTTTCTATATTTAGTTTTATTTTATTTATTAGAAAAGCCGCCTTTAGCGCGAAGCTCCTACACCAAACACATGAGCTTAGTTCGATTTGGTAGATGAAATTTCAAGGTAACTCCGCGCTCCGCTCCCAGACACCCAGTTGTTTTTGCGGCTTGCTAACAACAAAAGTGCATACATACAGCAGTGTCTCTTGTAAATTGCATAAACACTTTCCAACAATAAAATTTTGCAGGGTTTGTCTGCATTGGCACAAGTACACTGGAAAATAAAACTGTACACACAAATGCAGCCAAATACAGCCTTAATTATGTTTTCTTAATCACAAAATATGTACTTTAAGAATAACAAAAGTCCTCAAATTTCCGAAAAACCTCTTCTAGCTTTACCAGAGTAGCACCCACAGACACTTTCTGTTTTTACATTATATACCGCATATATATATGTCGCAGTCTAAAAGCATTTTCCGTCTAATTGCAATTAGACGGAGAATTTCAGTCTAATTGCATTTGGGCTAGTCTAATAGCATGAAACTGAGCAAAATGCTGTTAGACTGAAAATTTTCAGTCTAATTACAATTAGACGTACTATTGTTCGTCTAATTGCAATTGGACGAACAGTGCCTCGTCTAATTGCATTTGATATAAAATGTTTTGTTTAGTGCATAAGAAGAGCGCTTCACTGTAATTGTATACGGAGAAGGGCATAGAAAGTAGAAAAGATATTACGTCATTAAGAATAGCTTTGGCGACATAGTAGAAATACTTTTCGTTTAGATATTGAAAACTTGAAGACTTTAAAGGATTTTGAAAACATAGTAGAAATTATCTACAATTTATTAGAAGTTGAAGACTTCCAAAGCTTAAAATTTTCAAATTTTGACCAGTAGAACTATTATTTGGATCTCAAGTTTTTGCAATATTTTTGCAATTACACGTACATTATTATTGCATAGAAATCCTCAAAGTAAAAAATAGGTTCAGTAACAGTATATAATTCACAAATTCTACACACAAACCCCCACGAAACCAAAACCTTTTATGCAATAAAAATGAATTTTCTTGTTAAAATGATTTCCTTCCCAGTGATCAATGCTTGCAATCCAAAAAAGTTCGATTGGTAAACGTTTGAAAGTTTTAAGCTTTTGGATGTCTTAAATTTAAAAGTAAATTATATATATAGCAAGGTTAACAAAAAAATCAAAATTTGGTTTTTTGGCTGGAACTTTCGCAAAACTAAACCACATCGATTACTTTGAGGTCCCATGGATAGGTCTTGGGCTAACCTTTAAACCACCCCAGTTTCGCTGTTCTACAACCTACCAGTAAGTTGCAGTAGGCGAAAGTTTGTGATTTTTTTTGTTAACGGTTTCACAATAAAATCACTCGTTAACAAAAAAATCAGTGGCGGATCGGATCCCAGAGAGCAGCTAGCAATGTTTTCTCATCAGTTTTGGATAGAGCGCATTAAATAACGTATTTAGAACCCAAAACCACCAACGTAGTGTTCCAATTCGGCCAACTGACCCCGCCGAAGTGTAAGTGGTCACTGATGGCCCCCGGCAGGGTCTAGTATGAAGTCTGGTGGCTATAAAATGCCGTTTTAAGAGCTAAAAGGTTATTTTTTCGTGTTTGTGAGTGAATATAACTTATTTCCAGTCGTTTTGGCAGAGAAACTTAGGACTTCGTATGTTGGTGGTATATGACCCACGATCACGTGACCCCTGCCGGACCCTTCCGGACCCTCCAGGTACCAGCTAGGAAGTCAGAAGTGCCTACAAACGTGTCCTAGGGGGTTTTCTAGTGCGCAGAATTCAAATCTGGCATTAGTTTTTGGGTAACTATAGTCTCTACTACTGACTTCTGGAATCACGTTTACCGTCGGTCGGTTCAGGCCAGGCTGGTTATCAGGTTGGACTCCCAGAAGTGTCAGACAACCTTAAAAACAACGGCTATAAGGGTTTTCGAGGTCGCTGAGCTCGAATTTGGCGTTAGTTTTGCTCTAGCTGCTATTCTGAGGTCAGTAACAAAATATGAAAGTGATTTTTTATTTATTAAAATTTTAACAAAAAAGTCACCCACCCCAGGACGGCTCAGAGGTCCGACCGGGAACTTCTATATATGTATCAATAAAAAACAGTCAGGACATGTCATATGTACAGTATGGGTTTTCTAGGGTTTTCCCTTAGTAAATAGCAGCCGAAATTCGAACTTCGGTCATGAACGTTTTTGAGGCCACTTTTGGGTACCTTCACTTAAAGGTCTGCCATGAACGCATGGAGAGGGACTAGGAGCTCAAACTCACAGGCTGTAATGTCGAGATGTGTGGCTATCACCACGCAAAAAATTGGGTCTCTGCGACTTTCCTGTGAGTCAGGGTGGGGTGATTTTTTTGTTAAAATTTCGGGTGATTTTTTTGTTAACCTTGCTATAGATGTGTGTATATAGTTTATATTATAGTGTCTTCAAGTTTTCAATATCTAAACGAAAAGTATTTCTGCTATGTCGCCAAAGCTATTCTTAATGACGTAATATCTTTTCTACTTTCTATGCCCTTCTCCGTATACAATTACAGTGAAGCGCTGTTCTTATGCACTAAACAAAACATTTTATATCAAAATGCAATTAGGCGAGGCACTGTTCGCCCAATTGCAATTAGACGAACAATAGTACGTCTAATTGCAATTAGACTGAAAATTTTCAGTCTAACAGCATTTCGCTCAGTCTCATGCTATTAGACTAGCCCAATTGCAATTAGACTGAAATTCTCCGTCTAATTGCAATTAGACGGAAAATGCTTTTAGACTGCGACATATATCTACGGTAGTGAGACGCTTGGCCACACTTTAATTGCCCTTTTGTAAATGCGACAGGGAATGTCCCTTACACTCAATAAGAAACGAGAAGGAAAGGGAGGGGGCAGGACAAACTACGTATTAAACGTGAGAATTGATAAACTACAGCAATAAAGTGTTGACCAATATAATTTTCTATTGTATTCCAATACTTTTATAGCAATGTTAACTATAAAAAGCATAGCCTTATGAAAAGCATAGCATAGTTTAGTTTCAATCTGAAATTATAAATTTTGCCTGCAAATTCTTTCATATCTTTAAATCAAAACACATTTTGCTTATTACGAAATTAAAGAAAATTTTTTAATTTAAATCAGTGCAAATGAAATTTTATTTTTAACTAATATTTAGATATTAACATTTTATAAAAACTTTACCGAAATAAAAACAACAAACAATAAACTCACTAACAAATAGCTTCAAATATTTTGATACCAAACACAGAAAATGCTTAAGGTGTTGATCCTTTTGGGTACGTATGTCTGATTGACGGTTCAAATCAAGATGAAATTTGATGAAACTTTGCGCGGAGGGTGTTAGAACACAAAACAACCGCATTTTAGAATCCCGCTTCAAAAATTAGAGATTTCCGTTCAGAGCGGTTATTGCTAAATTCTGAACGTTTTGCAGCTACTGCCGCTGCTGCTGCCCAGCTGTCAACAAGTCACAAAATCTGTACTGAACGGAAATGGCGAGTTTTCAACCGGAATTACAAGGAGGGTGTTACACTGTTAGAACGCTTAAGGTGGTGATTCCTTTTGGGCATATATTATTGGTTGACGGTTCAAATCAAGATGAAAGTTGATAAAACTTTCCAAAATAAGTTCTTTTAGCATACTAATACCCTCCGCGCAATCCCTCTTCAAAACTTCGACGTCTCCGTTCAGGGCGGTTTTTGCCGATTTTTGACACTTTAGACAGTAGCTGCATAGCTGTGATTTCTATTCATTCGAAGGATCTTGTTGAGCTCTACATTTTTGCTTTTTGAAGCAGATTTCTCTATAGCGATATATACAGAGAATATATCACTATACTGGGTGGGGTGGAAGTGGTCGGAAATCGGTGTTGGTGACTAAGGTCTGCGTTGTCGTGGCTGGGAGGTGCGCTTGTTTGGGGAGCCAAACTGTTGCCTGGTCTGCATTTCCTGTTTAGTCATGGTTGTTGTCGTAGCAGAAACATAGCACACACAACGCCAATCCAATATGGGTTGGTCGTGCAGCTTCGCTGGTTGGATTTTTGGGTTCCTCTGGTCGAAATTGGTCTGTATGCCGGGTTTCGCCTTTTTTGGGCCGTACCTGCGGGATCTGTGGTCGTTTCCGGTTCGGGGGAAGCCGGATATATATATATATATATATATATATATATATATATATATATAAGCCTATATATAGCTGATTTTCTTATTTTGGTGTTCAAAACTTGTCATTTTTGCAGAAATCAAATAATCCGCCATTTCTTGAGCTACGCAAGCCGTAAAATTAAACTAAGGGTGTCAATTTGAAGGTCTCGCCGTGGCCGATTATTCGTGGTATTGTAATCTTCCAAATGCTATGCTGTACGCTGCTATCACAAAACATGTAGTTTTACCAGAAACATGGCCAAACATTTTCCAGCGATTATGGAGCATGTACTATGCAAGCTAGAGGGTTGCCACTCACTAGGCGTGTTTTACCCAAAAATACCCAGGGACCTTGTTTTAGTTGCCCCGATTGCTGCTTTCTGGCTAAGGTGGTCGCTTGCCAAAGTTGGGAAAAGTAGGTAAAATCCAGGTTGTGCTTACATTTTATCTAATTTCTTTATAACGATGAGCGGATTCATAATAATTAAAAAGGGTCCCCAGCTATTTGATTAGTGGAATCGTATGATGTGGCTGACGCCTCTCGAAAATATTTACTTTAGTCTGCAAATAATCTAGAAACTTAAATTACGTCGAAAATGCAGTAAAATAATTTCCGAGAACTAAAGTTAGGTTCACTGTATTCATTAGACAGAGAAAATCTAAGCTCCATTTCTACAAAAAAATTGCTTTTAACTCCGGGAATGAATGAGTAATTAGGGTTTACAAATGATGTCTCCAAGAAGAATCGCCACCTTAAACGTGGTTCTGAGCTAAAGACCTCTATAATTTATTCCCACAACAACAAATGTTAATCCTACTCAATAAAATAACTCTTTGCTGCTACATATATTTGAGATGCACCAAATTTCAGATTCTGGACACAACTTTCTTTAGCAGGGCCCAGCCCACGGAATTTATCATTTTTTCAGAAAGTGCAAAATTTAAAAAAATTCCAAATTTTTTATTGAAATTTAGTTTGAAGTTTCTGTATTGTAGACGCAAAAATAGCCCCAAGAATTGAGAGAATTGACATTAATTTTGAACATCAGCTTTTGCAATTAACAGTTTTGTTCCGAATTTTAACGGTTTGAAGTGCTTGTTCCGAATGTTTTGAACCAGAGGGTTGTGCTGCACAACATTTGAAATGATAGTTTTTTGACTAGGCCTTTTCGCGAATCAAGAAATGATTTTACAGATAACGTTAAAATTTGAAGGATATCCAGCATTTATTTAACAATTGAATCGACTGTTTAAACAAAATACAAAGTAGCATTTATGATATAAAAATACTGAAACTAGTTCCTGAAAAGTAAGAAAAAATAACCAAGAAACACAAAATTCTTTCAAGCTAAACATTTGAGTTATTTTTCTTCAGTAAAATCTGGCAAAAATAATAAGAGCAGACCGAAAATACGGCCCGCGGCCCGGCCCGACCCGTGAACTCTGGCTATCGGCCCCCTCCGGGCCGGGCCGCAGGCCGTAATGCAGGAATCTAACAACAAATACAATTAACTGGAGACAATATGGACACTGTCGCGATTTTCAACAAACCTGAGTTGAACTGATTTATGGTTTGGCAATGTAAACAAAATGCTGAGGAATGTAATCTCATCGACTGTCCAATTTTTCTTTCATTTGGTTGGGCACAACTTTCAATTAACTTCATTTATTTCAGAGTTAAGTATGCTGAATAGAATGAATGAAGTTACACAAGATTAGAAAATCGTAACAGATGTTTAACTCTTGTGGATGTCAGTCTTCTACTATGAACCATTAGATCTGTGCTTGAAAGACATTTAGAAGTTATATAACAGCAAGCGAGACAGTAACGAGACATTTAGGAAGTTAAGGTGATTTTGAGACTCAAGATTTCAAAGGGTTTCGTTTTAAATTTCAAAATTCAACCATTTAGAATTATAGTGTAGCGGCAGTTTCGAGCTTTGCAGCTTTCAGTTAATACTAAACACGTCACAGTCGCAATTATTTGTACCGTGAATCGGGCTAGTGGAATCAGTAACTCTCATTTATCAAAAGTTTCCAGAAAGACACCTTTTACACTCATTATGATCACCCTTTTCAGCACTCAAGAGTAGTACAATAGTCTCTAGTGTGCCTACCTTGCTCCTTCTTTATATTTTTCGTATTCATTTCTGCTAGTAAAATGCGGCAGATGACCGTTGGAGTCAACTGATTGGCAGAAGGACTCCGACTCAAAACCCGTTTTTGGGACAGGGAATGGCAGAAAACCACTGGACACAACTGGATGATAGCAATCGTCGGAACTGTAGAACCATTTGGAGGGGCATGGCCCTGAAATTGCACACTTTGAGCCTTTGTTTTCCAGTTTGCACACAATTTAAGCTAAATACTAACGTTCGTATGACAAAATTTGTACTAGTAGAATGTATGGTTTGATTTTTGTATGTTTTACTCCTTGTTTACAGAAACAATAAACTAAATTTAAGTTTATGGTATTAAAAAGTTTTTAAATGCTAAGAAGGTTCAAATTTTACTTATAAATGCCTGCATATCTGTTGAAACGCTAAGCGTTTAGCCCGAAGTAGGAAAAAGCTAATGACAACCATCTTTACTTATTTCACTATTTCAATATTAATGACTTGCATTATTTTCTTCCTTTTTTTGCATTTCTTACGATTTTACCTTGAGGAGGGAATATCATCGCTTCCAGAAATGCATCACACTGACCGATACTAAACAAGATTGTAACAACTGCAATCGGTGCACGTGACATATAGAATATTTACTGTAAAACGGTGAAACCAACCACCCTTAAGACAGACCAAACTGACAACATGAAAATCAGACTTAAACAATATTAGTAATAAGGAATAATGCCACGTTGCTGCGTGACTCGTGGAGGGGGTCCGCGTTGCTTGCTTTGAGTTAATTAAAATTCTCAATGAAGCGTATAGGAGGTGCAAATTTGAGCATTGTCTTGTAAGCGTGCGATTATACTGACTAAAGAATATGCTTCAATGGCCGTTTGCTTGGACTGTCTCAAACCTATAGAATTTCAAATCAGTTTAAAGAGGTTAGAATTGGTTGGTTGGTACGAATTGGTTGGTATTGGAGGTGAAAGACTTGATCGTAATGCAATAGCCCAATAAAAGTTAATTAACAGACATGGATGCTTTTAGTGTATTGAAACCACTTGCGTTCAAAGTAAATAATTAACTTAATTAGAAAACTAAGTAATACTAGTAGCTAAAAAGTAAACAACTTGACAGTGTGAGGCCTTCACAATGCTGAAAGAAAAATAGAAATATATTGAATACGTATACTTAAATCTTTTATTTAAGTATTCAAAACTATTTCAACACAGCCCTTAGTGGTTGTATCACTAAGCACAGTAATAAGTGCAATTTAAGGTATCGCTTTCCTTACATTCAGTCCACTTTGCAAACCTAAAGCTTGTACAATATTGAGAGTTATGAATTGAGCCACATAACAATTGAAGCTCTACACGTTCTGCGTAGTTTGGTGCCATTGAAAGTTGAAACTTGTCTAACTAGTTTTGTAATGTTTGCAAACTTACCAAACGTAGGCAAAATTTTTGACCAAATGCTGTGAAAAAGGAAATGCTCATATGTTTCTAAAATTATTTGCCAGGGACGGTTTTATGATTTTGTCAATATATTGTTTAAGTGTTCAGAAATAGACTTTTCTACTATCAGAGTTCCCCCAAAAGAAGGCTACAACAACATCTTTGCGGTCTCCTCAAATGTGGAGATCGTCTTTGACGCAGTTTTGCATAACGGGCTCCGTGCCACACTGATCCTACAACACAACAAGCACTTGCCAACCAAGGTACTCCACTGGATCACTAGCTTACTAGAGGACCGAAGTCTTCAAGTCCTAGTGGGAAACAGCCTATTAAACACCTTCCATCCTTCCGCCGGCGTCCCTCAAATGCGCTGTCATCTCACCACTGTTCTATACTCTGTTCACCAACGACATGCCTGCCAACTCGTCTAAAGTTTCTTCCAGTCAATTCGTGGATGATGTTGCTCTGTGGACAAAGGGCAACAAAACGGCCATCCATAAAATCCGGCTAGCAGTGGAAGAACTAGCCCAGTTCTGCAATAAATGGCGAATCTTGCTTAACAGACAGAAGACAATCGGAATCCATTTCATCAGAAAATTCAGTGACCTGGGAGATGCAATGGGGAAATATTTTGTAATGAAAATGAAAAAATGAGCTGTATTTTGCAACTGAGTTTCCCGCGTGTACTGTGCAAAACATCAGAATAACTTTTGAATCAGTTGTCAGAAATTATTGAGACCAGGCTCAGCCGAAAGGGCTGACCAAGAGGGTCTCAGAAAACTTTTTCTAGAGCAATTGGTCTAAAGAATTTGACTCCGGCAAGAAATTAATAAGGAAAACCTGACTTGGTTCTTCCTCGGCTGTGTGCATGCGACTACCTACCGATCTATCATTATAACTTTTGCTATAAATAAGAGGGATCACCGGAAAGGGTCTTGTTTGAAAGAGGACAGCTAGAGGGTCTTAGAAAACTTTTTTACACACGATCTATCCAGTCTTCGATTCGTTCTAATGAAATAAACATAGGCTGTTCTGACTACTGTCGGCTGGGTCCACAACAGTTAAACGCCTCTCAAAACATCATAATAGATTTCGCAAAATTTCTCCTAGTGAACTGAAAATTATCTCATACGAAAGAGGAGATTGGTTCGTACTTTTTCATAAGCGATTGGTTCGAACTCAGAATAGAAAAATTGATGAGAACCTGGCCAGTGCCAAACTTTTCGCTGTTTCGAATGGACTGAGTCTCTAAATATCATAATAACTTTCGCAATTGGAATCAACACTGAACAAGAAGTTGATTCTCAGAAAGAGCACATCGTAAGAGTCTCAGAAAACTTTTTCTCAATTAATTGGACCATGCTGAAACTCACCAGCTTAAATTAAAACTCAACCTCTGGCTAGGCTGCCCGATATGTTCCACTGTAGTGACTTTGTAACTATGCTGTGTTATTGTGTTTACCTATGACAGTCTGTAGTTCTGTATATTCTTTTTATTGGATTCGTTCATTGATAATAGCTTGTAATTGTATTTTTTACCTTGTTAGTATTATTGTGATTATTATTGCAAAATCCGTTCACCAGCAGTTGAGTCTGAAGTCAGTTAACTTTAACTTCTTTTATTTTGCATCATCAATGATATGGGGTTTATTCACAGGTCCCCTCCTCTGAGTTGTGTGAGTGTGTAATGTGCAGCCTGAGTGTCTATGCATGGGTGTGCATGAGGTTCTCTGATTTTTCTACGTCATAACACAACGCTAGTTCTCCTTCACTAAGAAGTAACACACATAGGCTAGACAGAGGGGAACCCCTCTGTAACTAAGGCACAAGTCACCCCTAAAATGAAGAAAGAAAGAATATTAGTTAATGTTAATACAAGTAAGCCTAGGACTCTAGCTAACTAATAAGCTACGTGGAGCTTAGGTATCATCTAGGTATTAGTTTATTTCATCTTGGGCTTCCAGGCCCCCTGTCCGTTATTACGATTTCTTCCTCCTCAATTCTCGTCTTCATCGGCTTCTCTTTCGCCTGCACGTCTGTTTAGCAAACAAACTTCAAATCTTTAGAAATGCAACTCAGGACAAAGGCCCTCCAAAACAAAGACGCCATAAAAGTTTCGGGCCAGGGCTGTTGAGGTACTTTGGGCCACTCGAAAACGGACCCAAAGTCATAAAAAGTTATGTAACCTAAGTGATAGATTGCTTAGGTGCAAACTCAAAGGAAAACACTCGAAGGGAGGCGGAGTCCTCCATTCAAAATCAACCAATGACAAAATGCGATCATGAAAGCAACCAATCATCGAAGTCACCCCAAAGTCACCCCAAAGAAAGTTAACGTGGGACCGAAATTCTCAGTTTCCAGTCAGTCTGTGATTCTGGGGTTCTAGCAGATGGCCGCTCTCGCTCTAAGTCCTTGGGGGTAGAATCACAGACACCCCATGAGATGTTCTGTTGGGAGAGGCACCCACCTTCAAAACTTTTCTCCCACTCGGACCCTAGGTTGGGATTGGGGCACTCCTGGGGGGAATGGTTTGCTCAAAAGTGGGTTTGGCTTCAGAAGCCTGCTTTCATAAATTAGCCCTTTAGGATGAGCGGACCCAATTCCCCTTTAGGATTTTCTTAATTTATGTAAGTGCGAGTCAAAGATAACAACCTAATTGGACCTTGAGTCCCTTTTCGAATTCATACGCTAAAATCGGGCTCTCGCCGCCCAAGTCTACAGTTTATCTCAGTCTATTATTGCTTTCATGTTCATGTGCTAATATCGGCAGATATTAGCTGGATTTCCCTAGATTTCCTGGGAAGGAAATCTAGGATACGTCATTGGTGGGGGATTTCTGACGGAAATCCCCTCTACAAATTTCTTCAAAAATCATTCAAAAAAATTCGCCTTCGACTTGTTTTGTCGGTTTTTGTCAGATGTTTCTAAATCTAACTCTCTGATGATTTTCTAGAACTCTTAAGTCTGAATTTATCCTTGTCTAAAATCCTAGCAATCAATGTCTTGCAGGTTCTAACCCTAAAAACATGCGTAATCCCTCCTATTTGTCGAAATCCAGCTAATACTGCTGAATCCGGGTTAAAACCGGCAAGGTTTTAACCCATTTGATTCAGTTCTAGCGCAGGTCTCTTTTTGGACCTGCCCAGCTCTGCTCTGCTCTGCCCTGATCCTCGCTGTTCTGTCTCTCGTTGCCAGTTGTCCTGATCTTGTGGATCTCGCTCGGTTCTTGCCCGGATACCAGCCTGTGCCGTGGTCTTTGGTTTCTGCTTGATTTGCTAGTGTGAGTGACGCCGTTTCGGATCACCCCTGGACCTTCGCTTCTGTCTCTGATCACCTCGCCTGAGCTGCTCTGTCCGGATCTCTCGGAATTCAGCTGCCAAACGTCAGTTTGCTGAGCCTTCTCTGAGTCTTAGAATCTTTGCTGAAAGCCATTCTACGGCTTAGGGACACACAGTGAGAACTTTAGGACTGTCATATCTGGGATTGGAGTCTGGGTTGGATGTTAAGTTGGTCCTATTGAAGAATTTGAAGATCCTTGCCAAAATCGTTGACTTCCAACTGTTTACCTGTCAAAAATGTCTGCTATCTTTTAGTCTGAAAGTTTCTGTTTTTTGATCTGCTTTGTTTTTGCCTGTTCTACCAAATCTGCTCAAATTTTCTCTCTTTAAATGTTCAAACAAATTTAAAAGTTTACGGGTCGTCCTCTTAGCAGAGGATAGAATAGTTATTGGTTTTCTGCTGGTGCGTATTGCTGGTAACTATTCGTGACCGGGAACGGGTGGACTTGTGCACACTTGTCAGGTAGATATAGGGAGCATATAGGGAACTTCCCCCCATCGACCCCAAAAATCAAATCATTGTGTGACTGCGAATCAATTCGCAGTCTGAGAGTAACGAGTACTGTGTAGGTGAGTGTGCTTGTGTACGGGTGTGTGTGTGGCAACCAGTAGGCTAAAATATTAATCTAACCAAAATTTTATTAGGTTTCAGCTCTAGTTCCTCTTTTGCTAAGATTTCGGAGTAGGGACCTGTAACTGATCATAGCTTCGGGTTTAGTTGTTAGGCGGTGAACGGATTCCTTTTGTATCAGTTCTTGCAACAGATTTGTAGTGTACTTGATCTTGTGTGTTTGTGCTGTCTGATATTAAGGTAACTTGACATAGTAAATGGTTAATTAGGATCAGAGCTTAAGTCGTTGTAGTTGGTATTAGATTGGATAGGAAACAGCTGAGTCGACGATATCTGGAAAATAGATCAGTCAGGAGCCCATTGAGTTTGTCTACAGTGACGCGGACGACGAAGGAAATCTTAGTGATATCAGTGAGCCGGAGAACTAACTGAATCTGCCATTTCATCAGTGTCCTGAGTGTCACAACCAGTACAAGTTTAGCATACTTTTCCTAGTTCACGAGGGTAGTTCTCTAGTTGAGCCTGAACATTCAGAGGTCACATTCTATTGCAACTGTTCTCAGCCGTGGGACCGCGCTGAGATTGAAGCTTGGACTGTTGATAGTGAGCCTGAAGGAAGCCTTCTTACGGAGCCTTGGTCTTGCATTTTTGAGTGTGACGGTTGTTCCGATTTTAAGGTTCTATTCGTTTGCGCAGTAACCCCTGGTACTGATCCGTGGGTGGCGGTTAAACATCGTCACTGTCCCCTTGATAACTACTTCCCCTGAGGCACTAGTGAACTCAAGTACCCAATAGGCGGACCATCTGGATTAGGTTTGACCCACACTAGGCTAGCTTGATCTTTAAACCTAAGAGTAGACCCCATATCTTCTCGCTGTCTGCCTCTGTGTAGCAACGCATTTTTGAGCCCCCTGGATTTCAGTCGCTTTGTTACATATTACACATCGAAGGCAACGGCCAGTTCATCGAATGGGTGAAGGAAGCGCGGTTTAAAGGGGTCGTATTTGACAGAAACTGCACTTTCCGTGAGCATATCAAATCAATCGAGCAGCAGGCCAAATACCGGTAGCATGCATTACGAGTGCTGGGTGGTATAATCTGGAGAGCTGAATCAAAGCTCCGACAGTAAGTGTGCAAACAGTTCATAAAGCCGGTGCTGGAATATTTAGGCACAGCTTGGAATTGCGCCGCCCCAGCAAACAGGAAAAGGATTCAAATGATCCAGAACCGATGCCTGAAATCCTGCCTGGGGCTGTCAAGTTATACACCGACCGCTTGGTACACGAATTGGCAGAAATCCCATAAGTGGAAGACCGAGAGAAACAGTTAGCAAAGAAGATGATGGATGGCGTACGAACAAATCAAACATCCAACCTCTTAACTTAGGAAGGCCTACTAGCCGCGAATTCTGTAACCACCGCTACCGCACATCCTGGCAATGGACTAATGAATAAGCCAGGATGGGCCCCCCTCCCACCTGACGAGGCCTGCAAAGCACCCCTACGACGAAAATCAACGTGTCAAATAAAGCAGTAAGAAAACCAACACACCTACGCCCGGAAAGCCTAGAAAGACACCCCCATTTGAACTGAACTGAACTTGGTGCATTATTTGAACGGCAGTTCAAAATTGGAACTGCAATAAGGGAACTGCAGACAAGTATCCAGTACATGCAACAAACTACGTATGCAGAAACTCCGCGACACTATTATCCCGACTGCCATTTTATGTGCCACTCGGCCCGACGTCCCCTATAGGATTTTAGTGTGCTAAAAGACGTCCCCTTATGCGTAAACAGATACGTAATAATAGAGAGAGGGAAATAAAGAATTAATCAAAGATAGATAGATTCAGAGGGGGACAAGAAGAAAGGAAAGAGATAGTGATTTTCCTTTAATGAAAAAGAAGTCGAAATGGAAATTTTTGAAATAAGGTTGTGTTGTAAATGTAAATAATAAAATTGAAAAGCAGAGTGCATGAATAGTTTGATTAAATAGAAAGTTTCCTCTTGTTCCAGGCTTAGTTTCAGTATTGAAATGCGAATGTTGCTTTGGTGCCCTGAATTCTTAATCTAATCTTAAATGCCAACAAAATGCCAACAAATATAGTTTTATTAAACAATAAATAACAGCAAAACAAGAGTTTAAACAATGAATTTGTAGTTTTCACTTTCGGCAGATGTCTTCTTTTTCAGTGATGGTTTCGACTTCGGTGATTCGTTCTGTAAAATAGAAAAATAGAAGTCACATCAACTAAACAGACTGACTGTGTGTCATACGGTGTGAGACACATATGTGAATGTGACATCGCTATTTATAATGCGATCGTTCAGCTATACCTTATAAAGAGTTGTATAGCTACTGTTCTACTTGTGTGGCAACGTGTGCAGCAGAGTGAGACACATGAATGTGCGATCGCTGTGTATAAGCGGGGACAGCTATACCTTATAAAGAGTTGTACAGCTACTGTTCTACTTGTGTGGCAATGTGTGCAGCAGAGTGAGACACATGAATGTGCGATCGCTGTGTATAAGCGGGGACAGCTATACCTTATAAAGAGTTGTACAGCTACTGTTCTACTTGTGTGGCAATGTGTGCAGCAGAGTGAGACACATCAATGTGCGATCGCTGTGTATAAGCGGGGACAGCTATACCTTATAAAGAGTTGTACAGCTACTGTTCTACTTGTGTGGCAATGTGTGCAGCAGAGTGAGACACATGAATGTGCGATCGCTGTGTATAAGCGGGGACAGCTATACCTTATAAAGAGTTGTACAGCTACTGTTCTACTTGTGTGGCAATGTGTGCAGCAGAGTGAGACACATGAATGTGCGATCGCTGTGTATAAGCGGGGACAGCTATACCTTATAAAGAGTTGTACAGCTACTGTTCTACTTGTGTGGCACATAAATGTGTCCAGCAGCAGAGTGAGACACATGAATGTGCGATCGCTGTGTATAAGCGGGGACAGCTATACCTTATAAAGAGTTGTACAGCTACTGTTCTACTTGTGTGGCACATAAATGTGTCCAGCAGCAGAGTGAGACACATGAATGTGCGATCGCTGTGTATAAGCGGGGACAGCTATACCTTATAGAGAGTTGTACAGCTACTGTTCTACTTGTGTGGCACATAAATGTGTCCAGCAGCAGAGTGAGACACATGAATGTGATATTGGGAGCAAACAAAGTGAAATTAGCACTGTGTCACACATGAATGGGCGAAGTCGTTGATTAATCCTAGCCTGAGAATGCTGCACTTTCAAATGTTAAGAGAGAGAACGTTTGAGAGACGTATTTTGTAGTCTCCATTGGTTATCACAACCAGACATGACCGTTATTTTGTTCCCATAGACGGTTTCCAGTCTTCAGAATTGAAATATATACTTAATGCACTCGAAAGGAGTATTGGAAATATTAAATGGAAAATTGAATAAGAACTATGAAAGAATTAGAAAAGGAACTATTGTACTTTGCTAGGACCAAGTTTATATTTTTCCGCTTGACTGTCGCTTTTACCAGACAATAGACCCAATGAAAATTAAACCTTTTAATGCTCCAATCGTTTACAATTTGCTTTAAAATTACCAGAAAAACATCTGTGAATTGGGAAGCCTCTAAACTCAGGCCACCTATGAAAAAACCATTTTAATATCGACAAGCTGGAAGCAACTATTTAAATAATTTTAAGTTGGCACTCATATTCTCTTTAATTTCTTTCGGTCCCTCCTAAAGTTTGTTTAAAGTTAGCAGGAAGTTTGGGCAAACGAATTTTGGTAGTGCAAACAAGTTTGCCCAACGTTTTGCATCAAACTTGTTTTTGGCTAAGGTTGTAAACTGGCCTTACAGTTCTAGTTTCTGTGGCACATAAATGTATGAGTTGCAGAGTGAGACACATGAATGTGTCAGCGTTATTTATAAACGGGGAGAGCTATACCTTATAAACAGTTGTACAGCTACTGTTCTACTTGTGTGGCAATGTGTGCAGCAGAGTGAGACACATGAATGTGCGATCACTGTGTATAAGCGGGGACAGCTATACCTTATAAAGAGTTGTACAGCTACTGTTCTACTTGTGTGGCACATAAATGTGTCCAGCAGCAGAGTGAGACACATGAATGTGCGATCGCTGTGTATAAGCGGGGACAGCTATACCTTATAAAGAGTTGTACAGCTACTGTTCTACTTGTGTGGCACATAAATGTGTCCAGCAGCAGAGTGAGACACATGAATGTGCGATCGCTGTGTATAAGCGGGGACAGCTATACCTTATAAAGAGTTGTACAGCTACTGTTCTACTTGTGTGGCACATAAATGTGTCCAGCAGCAGAGTGAGACACATGAATGTGATATTGGGAGCAAACAAAGTGAAATTAGCACTGTGTCACACATGAATGGGCGAAGTCGTTGATTAATCCTAGCCTGAGAATGCTGCACTTTCAAATGTTAAGAGAGAGAACGTTTGAGAGACGTATTTTGTAGTCTCCATTGGTTATCAAAACCAGACAAGACCGTTAGTTTGGTCCCATAGACGGTTTCCAGTCTTCAGAATTGAAATATATACTTAATGCACTCGAAAGGAGTATTGGAAATATTAAATGGAAAATTGAATAAGAACTATGAAAGAATTAGAAAAGGAACTATTGTACTTTGCTAGGACCAAGTTTATATTTTTCCGCTTGACTGTCGCTTTTACCAGACAATAGACCCAATGAAAATTAAACCTTTTAATGCTCCAATCGTTTACAATTTGCTTTAAAATTACCAGAAAAACATCTGTGAATTGGGAAGCCTCTAAACTCAGGCCACCTATGAAAAAACCATTTTAATATCGACAAGCTGGAAGCAACTATTTAAATAATTTTAAGTTGGCACTCATATTCTCTTTAATTTCATTCGGTCCCTCCTAAAGTTTATTTAAAGTTAGCAGGAAGTTTGGGCAAACGAATTTTGGTAGTGCAAACAAGTTTGCCCAACGTTTTGCATCAAACTTGTTTTTGGCTAAGGTTGTAAACTGGCCTTACAGTTCTAGTTTCTGTGGCACATAAATGTATGAGTTGCAGAGTGAGACACATGAACGTGTCAGCGTTATTTATAAACGGGGAGAGCTATACCTTATAAAGAGTTGTACAGCTACAGTTCTACTTGTGTGGCACATAAATGTGTGTAGCAGAGTGAGACACATGAATGCGACAGCGCTATTTATAAGCAAGCGAGAGAGTTGTGCACAGCTACAGTTCTTCAGGAGGGACTAATTGAGAGCTGTCATTGATGTCTCATATGCAACCTTCTTCAGAAATGTTGCATGTCTTAATTATCTAGGAACACAAAGGCGTACTCTGCAAACGTTTTTGGGTGCTTGTTCTGTGCAAGTGGGAGACGGTTTTTGGAAAGGTTTTTGGAAAGGTTCAGTCGACAGGTTCGACTAGTGCGCAGGAGAGCGCTTGAATTTTACCGCCTAAGATACCCAAAAACAAACAAAACAACAGTTCAAACTTAAAGCTCAGTACCTCAACAAAACTGTCAGGACATGGCTGTGCAGAATAGGGACCGAGCTGGAAGATGGAAGACGTGGGTGGCACTACAGGAGCACCGGCCACCATATCCAACATGCGCACGCTCCCCATCAAAGACTCCGGTCCGCCTTGTCTAAACCACAATAAAGAAGCCAGAAAAGTAGAAAACACGGATAGAAAACAGAATCACGCTACCCAAAAAGGTAGTAAAAACAGCAATTTTATGACCCGAACCAAAACTACAAAAACGCTACTCTACAGCCAGTTTGGATATGTAGTTCTTTGACAAAAGTTGTTCAGCTCACCTAGATGGCATTTACTAGATTTGACCACTTTTCAAAAATCTTTTACCTAAAATCGCCAAGACCCCACCTTCCCCACCCCACTGTATCTCTCTACAGCCACTATGGATATGCAGTTGTAAGAGGAAAGCTACTGAGCTCACTTAGTTTTTTCATTCATACGGTGTGTGTTTGTGCGTGTCTGTCTCTGTGTGTGTGTGCGTGGTCCGTGGTCAGTAAGTCACTCCCATCGCTTTCGGCAATATGCCCATTGAAACACTTCTATTAAAAAGGTAAAGGTAAAGGTGACCCCTGGAGAATATCTCCATCCCTGCTTCAGGGACAAGGGGTGCTGTGCTGGTGCTCATCCCCGGATACACAGCCGTAGAGCAAGGAGTGTCTCCTCAAATGATGACTACATCTGTGGAAGGGGGGGCGGCCCTTCAAAGCTCTAACGCCCTACACGGGCTCCTGTTACCTTCCCACAATACTGGTACCCATTTACTGACCAATTAAGGATGGATAGCTGGTTGGCTAGAGCTCACGGCGAACCGATAGGTGCTTGCTTAGTCTCTTGCTCAAGGGGATTTGTGAAAGCTTTGTGGCTGCGGGGATTCGAACCTCGGACTATCGGATCCGAAGTCGAACGCCTTGCATTGCATTTAATAATCATCAGAGACCCTTAACATTACATATTGTCAGATCCCTTGTGATGAGAAGAAAATTTTTAACATTTAAAATTTTTTAAAATTTAGCATTTTGACAAATTTCAAAAATTTCAAAGCATATATGGGTTTATTTGAGTTAACAATTTTATATGCAAGAACAAGTTAACTTTTTTCTTTGAGCAAAATTTACTCATCTGAAAACACGCAGAATGACGCCAAAACGATGAAAATCGGTTACGATTTAAATTTTTATTAGCATTTTTCAATTTTGTAAATCTGTTCAACTGGGTAAACTTTATAATTGTTTACAAAAAGATACTGGTTCGACAAAAAGATGAAAGATTCGAAATCCTGTTGAAATTTAGTTAACTAGATCGCTAGCTAAGATAGCTTAGTAAGCTAGCTAAGCTATACTGTAAAAATTCTTTTGTAGGCAATAATTAATGATAAGTAATAATTAATTAATAATTAATAATTAATTGACACTTAATTTTATTGAGGTCGTTTGTAGGTAATAGAGAGAGAGAGAGAGAGAGAGAGAAACAGACACATTCTTTTATTATTCACCCCCTCTTTATTTCTGTCCGCATCAGAGTTAAACTGTACTATTGGTAGAACTGGAAAGAAATTGACTCCTGCTGATTTCAAGTGGATAGAGTCATTAAGTTAATCCTTTAAATGGAAGAAAACGTTTGCCCCTACTCAGATCGACATAAGCCTAAAGAGATTCTTAGTTTTGGAAGATTAATTTGTAGGGAAATGAGTGATTTTAGATTTTGCAGTGTAGGCAGATGAGTGAAACGATTGAAACTGAGTTTTGTTATCTGTATATCGGCAACTTCAAATTGTAGGTACTAGAGGGATACACGCATATATATTACATTTACAGTAATCTTAACTGAAACGACAAAGTCTTCATTTTGATTTTTGTACAGTTTAATAACTCTGTAGAGTATCAGATTCCCACGTAAATCTTAGTCAAAGCTTGATAACTATTCTCTCTGCTGTCTTGTGAACATAGACTGCATTGAGTGGGAGATCTGATCTAGTGCTCCTCCACTCCGTCTGGGCACGCAAGACATAATCTTTACTAATCCGTCGTGTTCATATTCTAGTTGAAAGATATGAAGTTAAATTTCAGCCTCATATCATCTGTAAGTTTGAAGTCACTTAGCTATATATTAATTTTGAGTAAGTCCTATTCTGAAAGAAACACTTCAGAAACATTACACAAGTCTCTCCGACACAAAAGTAAGCTTCAGAAAATTTAGGTTTGCAATGTGTTTAGGGGCTTATTTTAACTAACTTGTATCTCTTTTAAGCCTAAAGCGTCATTGTAGGCATCCTAGACAGAGAGACGGTTGTGGTGGTGACCGGTCCAATTTTTGACAGTTTTTACCTTCCTTCGCCGGCAAGCGCAAAATACAGGCTAAACGGTGAACTGAGCCGTCCGGCCTGCAACTAAAATATATACTGAAACTTGAAATGTGACACTTTTTTATGGCAATTGCTAACCTTACCTGTTTAAGGCTCCTGGCAGACTAAACTGTTACAGACCGGTCAGCCCACGCTGGACCTCCGGCCTACTGTTGGCCTGGGACGGCCAGTCACCGGTCAGCTAGTCTAAACAGGGCCGGTGAACAACACTATAAAGACAACCTGTGTGGCTTAGGAATGAGATTAGAAATCAAAAAGAAATTTTGAGATAAGTTCGAAATAAGGTCTTAATGGTGACTTTGACCACGCTGATTAAGCAGTAAAAGCTAAAACATTTTATTCATCTTCTCGCACCATACCAGGGCCTCCATTGCTGGAGTCAGTTACCTTGGTCGGTGTCACGGTGTAAATTCCCCTTAGAAAAAATTTTCCCCGGAAAAGTTTCAGTGGGGTTTTTTGGGGGGGAGCTTTCAAGTGAAATTTTTCGTCCGTGCAAAAGAAAAATTCGCTGGTGACCAACACTACCTTCTCTTGCCCGATATAATGATTCTGTCCGAAAATAAGCAATACTACATAACTTTCCTTTGTTGCAGCCACTCCAAACCGTAGTGGCTTTCTGTAATCTGATGTACTGTTGACCACCCCCTGCTCCTCCTGATCCTGGGGATCCTATGTTCGTCAAGCCAGATTATCCAATAAATATTATAATTAGTTTCTTAGTTTATTTCAAAGTTATTAATTTTTTCGTGCGGACGAAGCGTCACAAATCAATTGACAATTTTCTTGATGACTTCGGCGGCTTTTTGGTTGGTTGTTGCTTTCGTAGAACGGCGGTTCTTGATCGTTCAAAACAATTGCCGTGCAGTTTGCACTCTATGATTCAGACTTTGATGTCTGAGCAAATTAGCAAATAAAATGTTGAAATTAATATGTTAACTTAGCTCACATCTATCTGCAGAATGGCAGCACTCACTCACTACACTTTGGACTGAAAACAAATCAGAAATGACACACGTCAAATCAAGCCGCGTTTAGTCCTTGTAGTTTCAACGGTGAGTGCAGGTTGTCATGCGTACAGAGGTGGTTCGAGCGAGTGGACTAATAATCTCATAATGGTTCCCCTGTACTGACAGGATAGTTTGGAATGGATTAGGTATAGTTTATTAGGATCCCTTGCGCTTCCCCCAGCCGTAACTATTGATTTTTTGACCAATTACTTTTTGACCAAGTTTTTGTTAGGGTTTGGAGGCTACTGGAGATTACTGGAAGCTGATAAATTCAAAAATTCAAAATTTTAAAATTTTGAATTTATCATCGTCGAGTATGCATCCATGCAAAATGTTAAAGTTATTGGGCAAAAACTCAAAAGCTAGGGCTGGGGGAAAGCGCAAGAGATCCGTTTACCACACTCTTAGAAATGTTCCAGTAGAAACTACAGGAATCACTTTTGTAGATGATGAATACATAAACTGTTAGAATGTGGGCTATTACATAGAAGACCTTTCTTTATAAGAAAGTATAACGTAACGAACACATTGACAACCGAGTTAGTTATACCTACATATGCACATGAGGTCGTAATGGGTTAAATCTCGGCTTGATCATTTGAGCTATACCGTTCAACATAAATGTTTGTAGAAAACACAGCATAAGTCTTGTAATTATTACAGGATATCGTTGGTACCTAGCTCTTACCGGATATACTTTGGTAGGCTAGATTGCAAGTTAGACTAGTATTCAATACAAATTAAACCAGTATAGTTTTCACTGGTTTACAGGTTTACTCTACAGGTAAACTATTTGAGAGGCCGGTAAAATATACAAAAGTTACTTTTGTTGTTCTACAGGAAGCTCCGCTAGTGACTGTCCGCACACTGCACAGAGCACGTTTGTATAAAACTACAAGAATTCCTGCAATTTCTACAGGAGTCTTTTTAAGAGTGCAGGGAATACATGATTAGGGAAATAATGATGATGATGATGATGTTAAAGGGAAGCAGTCAAAAACTACAGTTCCAAACGGTGTTAAAAAAGTTTTTTCATGCCAAAAAATCTTTAAAATTTCTGTTTTTGTTTTCAACCACCAAGTTCACGGTATCGGATTAGCCGCTCGGCCCAATGTGGTGATTGACCATTGATATGTGATATGTCCATTGACGGTGATTTTGGCAAAAATTATTTGGTTTACCTGAGCCGTTCCGCAAACGAGGTATCGTTGGTGCAACTGCTCAACCTTTGAAAAATAATCATTGTTTCTGTTTCTCCGGCAGTCATTTTAAGCAGTATATATTCTTTCGTTTCAAAATCAATGCATGACCCCATTTGTATCAAGATTTTATTGTGTAAGTCTGGCGCCGGTTTGCTCTCTTTTGTCTTCTAATGAATTGCTTTCTGACAGTGCTCCGTTGAACGAGATCCAGCATCAGCAAGCGGAGTTAATTATAACTTTACTTAATTAGCGTGGGTTCCGGTTTGTTGAAGTTCCGATCGGTAGATTTCGCTCATGCACTAATTTAATGAAACAGCCTTGTGCTCATTCTCGTTAACCATTTAGACCATCATAGTGAAAACAGGCAGGGTGTTGCAGTCCGCCGTCATTGTGTAAAAGTGAACAAGATGTGATGGTGCGGAGATAATGTTTCTTTCGTGCCGCCGGCTAAAAAGTAATTGAAACTGCGTCGTGTAAGGTAACCGGCTTTTCTAAACACACTATATCTCTACCGACGTCTGAATGAAATCTGTGCATTCTGTACTATTCTTTACCAAGCAGGATTTACATAATCCTTTTTATCCCAAATTATTCATAGTTCTTTATTTTAGTTTGCCCAAAGTTCAGTATCTTCTTCCAAAAGGCAGTTTTACAAGATTGGCAGCACAAATTGTAGGAACTGTCCTGGATGGCTTAGAAATATTTTACTAGCCAATCTGATCCGAGGGTTCAGCTAATGAACGATCCACCTGATCTGAGCGTCTGAGAAAGTAGTATCATTCGGCTTTCGGTTCTCATTTCTGAAAAACTGTAAGGTACAACAATTATATTGAAATTATTGCAAGGTTATGACCCCAGGGTTTGCTTAGCATTTTCGCTTTCCATCTGCTATTAAATACGTCAGCAATATTAATAAGGTTGATTTGATAATTACTTTTATGTAAGCGCCCTCTGGCTGGCTAAATTCTTTTTTCCAGCGGTTTCCTTAATCTCTTTAGTTGTCATTTACGGTCTATGGTAATTTAATTGTTAGGTCAGTCCTGCGCTAGATCCATCGTCAAATCTACATATATCTTATTACTATTAAACTGAATTAACTAAGCAACTAACATATTAATTGGTATAGCAATTTAAGATCATCTATATATAGAAAGCAAGATTGAAATGAAAGATCTAAAAATTACTCTTTTCTTCAAACATTTGTTGATTAGGGAGAGTAGCTTCGAGGCCAATAAAACTATATAAAAATGACGCACTGTCATTTATTCGTAACCAGGTTTCCTGGCTGAAGCATTCCGCTTTGGAGTTTCAAACTTATTGGATTTTATTGTAGATTGAGGAAAGGAAACGGTCTGCTTCCATGTCTTTGCCAACAGTTTAATCTAGTTGCATTATTTGTTTGAAAAGGATCTTTAATAATACTAATTAAATTTAAGAATAATAATAAAATCAAAGTAAAATCAAGTTCAGACAAATATATATGTACATAACATTCAGATGTTAATTTTAACATAAACGTACAAAGCCTACGTATTAAATATTTTTAACTATAAACAGCATTCAGAGCATTTAGAGAATAGTATTTCGATAAGAGAAAAATTGCAATCTATGAGTTTGCTATTTTCTGGACAAAAATAAATTATTTAGTTTTATCAGAAAGCTGGGCCGGTCACGTGGCATGGACACTGGCAAAATGTTGCAGCCCGTTGGCGGCTAAAATATTCGTACATTTTTTTAATTTCAAGTATCGAATAATTCTGGTAAGGTAGTCGCGGACTCCGAACTAAGTGGCTTTGTTGTCCAGATTCCAAGGTTTTGTCCTGCAATTTAGCAAGCGTACGAACTGTACAGGTATCTGACGTCGGTTCGCCGACCCTCCTATTCCCTGCTAGCAAATATTCCTTATTGAATTATTAAGAAGCTCGTCAAGATTTGTCGGGCCGACCACATCCTTTCTTATTTATGCTTGTTTAGAATGCATGTGTATAGACAATCTAACTACTTAACTATTTTCATCTTTGTGACATAAATTGCTTCGCCATAACGATAACCTATTAGCTACTTCAAACGTGATTTCATCCTTCAAAATTTAGCCCACACCATGCAATCTCATAGTTTACATAAAAACATGATTATATCCATCAACTTCTGGGGTTGAAGAAACCTCAATCGTGTTTATTGAATTCAAGGAATTTCATTTCTTATAACTAACTCTTAATTGACTCTATCTTAATTAGTTCCCATGTCATTTTAGTAATTTTAATTTGGATTTAATTAATATTTGGCTTTGTTCCAGATTATCTTCTTGTCACGCAAAATTATATTCTCATGGCTGGTATCAAAATCAAGAGCTGCGACTCAATGTTGCTTCTATTGGACTTTGACCTGGTATGGTTTACTGCTAAAGCTGCTCTGATAGCGATTTTATTTTTCACCGTGGTCTTTGGTAACGGGCTGGTCATAATTACCATATTTCTCAACAAATCTTGGAATCGCACTCGCATGGTCAGCTACTATCTTATCACTTCGCTATCATTCGCTGATCTCTCACTGGGTCTGTTGGTTCTACCCTTATCAGGGGTTAATGAACTTTTAAAAATCTGGGTTTTCGGCAACATTTGGTGTCAGATTTGGTTGGCTGTGGACGTTTTTCTTTGCACAGCTTCAATCTATAATCTGGTTTTTATCGCCGTTGATCGCTACATCGCTCTGTGGCGCCCCCTGTCTTATCCAAGTCTGGTTACGCCCAGAAACGGTAAACTGATGGTTTTATCAGCCTGGGTGGTAGCGATTCTGGTAACCCTGCCGGCCCACCTATTCCCAGAAGGGGGCGGCACCCCTCTGATCTTGCACAATCAAACTGATAATTCTAGTCCCACTGACGACTGCCAGTGTACCCCAATGAATAATTCGCCAATTTATATTCTATTCTCTGCCCTGGGATCCTTTTTTCTCCCTCTTGCCTTTCTCATTGTGATCTACTATCGAATATTTGTGATCATTCGTCGAGCCTCAACCAGCGCCATTACGGGTACCGTAAAAATCAAAAAGATTAGCACTCAAAAAAGCACCAAAATTCGAGTGGAACAGCCCTCGGATCAAATAATTATTTCCGCTCCAACAAGTCCCAACGAGCGCCGACCCTCCGATGTGGGTCTCAGGGTTCATCATGGGAAATTTACATCAGTTGAAAGTGTTCGTAGTTCGATTAGTGCTCGGGAAGGTTTCAAACAATATGGTGGATCAAAAACTAGTTTTCAGTGGGGACGGGATAGTCCAAGTCCACACTGGTCTCCGGAAATTTCGGAAAATTCTACCATCTCAAACCGGTCAAAGGCCCACAAACAAAAGCAACAGCAGCAGCAGCAGCAACAGCAGAGACAGCGATCTAAGAGTGCCGCCCAGCCAAAATCGAGCTACAACCCGTCTGAGAGCAGTTCTGGTAGATTCCGATACAAACGACTGGTGACCGAGATTAGGGTGATCAAAATGGTTGCTATAGTGACAGGATGCTTTATCTTCTGCTGGCTGGGATTTGCCATCTGCTACGTGCTGAGAGCGTCTCCCCACTGTACTGACGATAGTGACTGTATACCAGAACTGATAAATCGTATCACATTTTGGTTGGGGTATATGAACAGTGGACTAAATCCCATCATTTATGCCCTCTTCAATAAGGAATTGAGGCTAGCTTTTAGAAAAATTTTAGGAAGAATTCATGCCTCAATAAGCTGTCGTAAAATGTCACAACAGATGGCTTATGTTTAACTTGTACATGCCTGTATGAGTAAATAAAATGTCAGGACGTCATTAAATGCAAAAGGTATTATTCGTTGTGAGCTTACGTATTTAGTTTTTGAACTTTGCGCTGCAAGAATTCAAAAACATTGCCTCAGAAAATTGGGATCTATCCAAACTTTTAAACTGAGTTTGTTCCTCCAAAATATTTTCTTTAGAAACTTGGAATTTCTTAAAATTGAACCGGCTTCAGTAAGCAACAGCGCCTTGAGCAGGCAAATTTTACGTTACAGTATATACAGTACAGTGCAAGCTGACGAGATTCGGCAGAGGCGTAGATTATAACAGTATGCAATAAAAGGAACAGATTCAGTAGATGTGTAAAGATTTGGCTCCCCCGGGAATCGAACCACGGACATCCCGAATTGCAGTTAGGCGTGCAACCACTACATCACGGAGCCAGGAGAGAAGAGCACATAACTTCGATATCATTGGTGCTCTCTGTACATCTCTCCTTCACTTACAAAAGGCTCACCCCGAGCCGTATAAGCACCAAACACAGGCAAACAGCTAGTCTAGCCTCGCCAAGACAGGGACACAATACAAAAAACGACACACGGGGGCTGGACTCCAGGTTCTCCTGGAAGACTGCCGTAAAGACTTGGCTGTAAAGATTTCGCTCCGCCAAGAATCGAACCACGGACCTCCCGAACTGCAGTTAGGCGTGCAACCACTACATCATAGAGCCAGAAGAAAAGAGCACACATATAACTTCGATATCATTGGTGCTCTCTGTACAGAGGCTCAAAGTAAATAAAAAACATACACATATACACACACACACACACACACACACACACACACACACACACACACACACACACACACACACACACACACACACACACACACACACACACACACACACACACACACACACACACACACACACGCACGCACACGCGCGCGCGCGCGCATGAAGAATCCGAAGAAAATATAAAGTTATGAAAGTATTAAAAACATATAAAGATCTAATCCGCTAAGACATTCTGGACTTTCGATATAACATTGTGCTGTTTATGAATATTAAGAAACATTCCATTCAGTCTAATAAAATACCATTTCATTTGGTGCCGACCGCCGGGATTTGGATTACTTTAGGAACATTTCCTTTGTACCTTTGACTGTCTTTATTAATCTGAATTATGCCTAGAAGACGACAAACAGCCCGATCCACTGACATCGCATCCCGATCGTCATCGCCTTTCCGTCAAAACGTTCCACTCTCCTTTCAACATACATGACTTTCTTCAAGCCCAGGCTGACAGAGAAGAGCGTCAGAGACAAGTTCAGCAAGAAAGAGAAGAGCGACAGAGACAAATTCAGCGAGAAAAAGACGAGCGGTTTCAGAGACAGTTGCAAGAAAGTCAAGAAGCTGCAAACCAAAGACAGCAGGACTTTCTCGCTGCCATAATGGCTCAATAGCAAGCATTATTGGCTCCATTATTACAAAGAAAAGCCAATCAAGAACAAGAAAGAATCCCCGACCCTAATACTGCCCAGCCTCTGCCTAGAGTCACTGTTGCCCTTTCTCTTCCACGCAGCTTTCATGGGATGAGGACAAGGATGGCATCGAATTAAGCGATTGGATCAGCCAAATGCAAGAACAAGTGGACAACCGGAACTGGAGGTACCTGACAGGGTAATTGAAGGTGTAGCTAGGGATAGCTTGTGTTCATTTAGCACCTGAATTTAGAAGAACCCTGAATGATGTTGTAACTCACTTAAAGCCCCTCGTAACGACTATAACAACGCCTACTGCTGCGGCTCTAAAACTTTTCGATCTTTCACAACCTAAGGGAGAGTCCGTAGCTACCTATCTTCAGCGATGGCGCCGCACGTATGGGCGTGTTGGCGATCCAGTTTTCCTAGCTAAAGCTGTTTGGCTGCAAGGTTAGGCTGCAGCAAGCATGCAACCAGACCTCCGGGAAAAAATGGTATCGATGATTGGCAAAGAGCAGCAAGATTGGTCACTCTATGAACTAGAAGAGAAAGCAGTCACCAAGGAACATGCGTTGAAGCAGGCAAAAAGTTTTTCCATGGCCCCGGGTGGTACACAAAGGAAGGATCGGGAAACAGCTAAGAGTGTATTGGATCGGGAAGCCAAGCCGAAGTCGAAACAGTCGATAACATGTTTCAGTTGTAATAAAAAAGACATTCATCGGAATGTAAGTCCAAAGGTAGAGAAGAAGTTTCCAAAAAGAAGCCGACGGGCCAAGTGTCCAGCATAATGGCTCAGCAAATACTGAGTGCAGTTCCTCCTCATGGAGGCAGACCTAAGTTGTCTTGCACTAAAGCTTCGTGATTGGGCTTTCAAAGGGCTGTCGTAGTGGACACGGGAGCGGATATGAACTGCATGCCGCATTGGTTGGAGCAGGACCTCAAGGATAGAGGTACTGCTAAGACTGTGTTCACGGAATCAAATCGGTCGGGGCCCTGTCGAAGAATACCCAGCAGTGCAAGTTGACCTGCAGGTTGGGGATAGTCTCTCGGTTTCAACGGTATGTGCCGTGCTGAAGCCACCAGAAGTTTCAGAGGTTTTATTGTCGCGGGGCACAGCAGCTCAACTGGGCATTGCAACATTGGTATGGAACGTCCAGGAGATATGGCTGCTACTACCGAGAAGCGTGTGGAGGGACGACATAGATTCAACTCTTGATACAGTCAGTGGGCCATCGATTATGCAGATGGATGAAGCTGCTAAAGAAGACATGGCGCTTCTTGCAGTAAAGGGTCGACGAAGAAACAAGCGCTAGTTGGTTTTAGTTGTTAGCCCGGAGCGAGACGTTCTGTTTGAACTGACCAAGGAATTAACCTCCCCTCTACCGACAGTAGTCGTCAGAGTCTGCAACGGTTAGTTGTCCTGACGTGTTCGAAGCAGTTCCGTTCGTATGTTGAAGGGTACCGTCCTGGGTACAGCAACAAACCTTCAGCATCTGAATAGACTGCCCGACTGGGTTTGGCCGAAGATGAGCAAGGTGTCCGAAGAACCAGAGGTTGTGAATGAGCCAGCTGGTATATATCTTTGAATGACGATTCCAACATCACTTCAGACCAGAAGCAGAAATTGCTCAAATTACTCAACGAATTCTCTGATGTGTTTTCTTCGAAAATAAAGAATGTCATTTGAAAGGTGGAAGGAATAAAGCCATCATTGGAGCCGGGAGATAGTCTACGTCTACGATAGGAGCAAAAGAACCGGTAAAGCTGGAAAACTAGCCTGTCCTTGGGTAGGCCCAGTTAACGTGCAGGATGTTCCCTTTCAAAACGAAATCCACTTATTTTTGTGATGAAAATTAGCTTTGTAGTGCATGCTCGAAAAATAGTGCTATTTTAGCATATTTCTAGAAAAATTTTCTCTCCCCCTCCAAAGAAGGCTCTCCCCAAAGAAAAAATCCCTAGAATAAGCGTGGCTATGTCCAATCAAAATAAAAACAAAACGTGCTTAGTAGGCAGAAACTGTTGACCGGCGTGCCAAATGGATTCTGTTTCCCCTGGGGCACCAGTTACTTGTGGAACTGGTGTCGATCTCTCTCTGTTCAGGAATCTTGGCTAGGCATAGATTGGAGGGACCATCGGAATGATCCCTGCCAGGAAACAAACGACCAGGTATGGGCTGCTGGATAGGCAGTCCAGGCTAGCCCCCACACCCAGGCAGAGTTGGCAATGGTGGGCCAGGGTCAGGGCCGGGCAGGTTAGGATTAGGTGGGACACGTCATCCTCGGACTCCCCGCACCGGCTGCAGATCGGATTTTCTGCAGCCCTAATTCTGAATAGGTAGTACCTCAGCAAAGGGCAGTGGCCCCCCGGCCTGAGCTGAGCTAGAAGGACCCGTTCCCTCCTGGATAGTCCACGTTCCGATTCCCTGGGGACTGGCCGGGTTCCCGGGTTGTATTGAAGGACCTTGAGGTGGGCTATCCTCCCCCACCAGATTTCCCTCGTTCTCCGTTGGATTAAACTGCGGATTGAAGATTGGTCGAGAGGTACTTGCATTTGCGGTTGCAAACTTCCCTCCCGGGCCAAAGAGTCAGCAGTTTCACTGGTGTCGATCTTCGTCACTCAATTAACGATGTAGCCACTAGTCATCCTTAAACTGCCCCCGAGCGAAGGGCAGCCATCTCAAGAATCAGCTGATCAGTTCTTTAATCAGATCGTATGGCCTTAGATCAGCCTCAACTCGGTAAGACTGGTGCTGGATTATCTGTGACTGCATCTGGGTTCCGGAGATCTGGGGCCGATGTTATTAACGTCGAAACCAGGGTTAAGTTGCTAATTCACGTTAACTTCATGTGTTAAAGATAGGCGAGTAAACCCGGTTTAGCGACTTACCCCGGGTTTCGAGTTTTATAAATTCGGCCCCAGCTGATATGGCTTTGACCAGCTCCATATCAAGAAGAAGAAAATATAAAAAACCATTAGAAAATAATAAGAAAAAACTTGTTAACAGTATAAACCAATTAAAAACAATCAGAAAAAATTTATTTTTTCTAGTTGTTTCTTAGAAATGCCATGGGTTTCGTCCGTTGGAGGCAGGGGTTCCTTCATCCCCAGACCCCAACCCA